>WNWK01023988.1:0-30345 GCA_009830355.1 Cherax destructor | reverse complement strand
GAACGCAGGTGTTAAGCTAGGTATAACTGGGATGAACGCAGGTGTTAAGCTAGGTATAACTGGGATGAATGCAGGTGCTAAGCTAGGTATAACTGGGATGAACGCAGGTGTTAAGCTAGGTATAACTGGGATGAACGCAGGTGCTAAGCTAGGTATAACTGGGATGAACGCAGGTGCTAAGCTAGGTATAACTGGGGTGAACGCAGGTGCTAAGCTAGGTATAACTGGGAAAACTTTAGAATATTTCATAGTTACTAAGATTCAGGAAAGAAAAAATGAAATTGAAAGATAAAAACAAGAAAGACAGATAGAAAGGGAACGAGAAGAGATAAAGGAGAAAGAGAAAATTGAGCGAGAAGAGAAAAGGGAGAGAGAAAGAATTGAAAGAGAGAGACAAGAGAGACAGTTAGAAAGAGAGCGAGAAGAAAAAAAGAACGTGATAGACTTGATCGTGAAGAAAGAGCTAAAGATCGTGAAGAGAGAGCTCAAGTACGTGAACAGCAGACTAGAGAACGTGATGCACGAGCTCTAGAGAAAGAATTAGAGGAAAGAGCAAAAGCTAGAGAACATGAGTAACGAGAGAGAGAGAAAGAAAGATAGTGAAGTAGAGAAAGCTCGCCTGGAATTAGAGAATAAAAATTAGTTTTTACCCAGCAGAAATTGAATGAGGGCGTAGTGGAGCGTCCCACTCCTTCATATACCCCCACCCCCAACTTACCACCTTTCACAGAGGGGGAAGACATAACTTCTTATATTATCAGATTTGAAAATACAGCTGCCCTCTGTGAATGGCCAGTTGATTCTTGGGCTACTAGGCTGGGTATGTTATTCTCAGGGACAGCTTTGAACATTTATGCAACTTTGTCACATGATATCATTTGTGACTATAATCTGTTGAAAAAGGCAATTCTTAAGGCCTACCAGAAAAATACAAATTCTTATAGGAAGGATTTCAGGTATGCCGCATTACAACACAGTCAGAACTTCCAGCAATTACAGATTACTCTCTTTCGTTTGTTTGATTTTTGGATAGACAGCGCAGGAATTGATCACGACTGTGCATCTTTTAGAGATTTCATGGTTGCCGACCAGTTCCTGACGGCTCTGCCCCACCAGATACGAACCTTCATTAGAGAACGTAATCTGATTACAGCTGCGGAAGTTGCTGAGGCTGCTGACTTGTATGCAGAAGCCTATAATTCCTATAAGAACCTAAGAACATAAGAACATAAGAAAGAAGGAACACTGCAGCAGGCCTACTGGCCCATGCGAGGCAGGTCCAAATCTCCAACGGCTTAAGCCAATGCCCCTACCCAGCTAGGTCAGGTTACATTCACTTAAGGAAGGAGCACTGCATCTGACCTAGTAACACAAGCTAGTCAGGACCAATTCACACCCAACCGCACCCACTCATATAATTGTCCAGCCGACCACCTGGTCAGGTCACTTCCACTTAAGGAATTAGTACAGGTCAGGTTACATTCACTTAAGGAAGGAGCACTGCATCTGACCTACTACAAGCTAGTCAGATCCAAACTCACACCCATCCACACCCACCCATGTATTTATCTAAACTATTTTTATAACTACACAACGTCTTAGCATCTATGACGGTACTCGGGAGTTTGTTCCACTCATCCACAACTCTATTACCAAACCAGTGCTTTCCTATATCCTTCCTGAATCTGAACTTTTCCAACTTGAAACCATTGCTGCGAGTCCTGTCTTGGCTGGATATTTTCAGCACGCTATTTACATCCCTTTGTTTATTCCTGTTTTCCATTTGTACACCTCAATCATATCCCCCTAATTCTACCCTTTCTAGAGAGTGCAGATTCAGGGCCCTCAGTCTATCCTCATAGGGAAGATTTCTGATACATGGGATCAACTTTGTCATCCTCCTCTGTACGTTTTCCAGAGCATTTATATCCATTCTGTAATACGGTGACCAGAACTGTGCAGCATAATCTAAATGAGGCCTAACCAAAGATATATAGAGTTGAAGAACAACCTGAGGACTTCTATTATTTATACTTCTTGATATGAAGCCAAGGATTCTGTTAGCTTTATTGCGAACACTTATGCACTGTTGTCTTGGCTTCAGATTACTACTAACCAGAACTCCTAAATCCTTCTCGCAATTACAAGTAATAAGATCTATATTATTCAGCTTATATGTGGCATGGTTATTGTCCTGCCCAACATTTAGAACTTTGCATTTGTCTACATTAAACTGCATCTGCCACGTCTCCGACCACTGCATTAGTCTATTCAAATCATCCTGGAGTGCTCTAATGTCCTCATTAGAATGAATTGGATGGCCTATTTTGGTGTCATCAGCAAATTTGCTTATGTTGCTATTTATTCCCTCATCTATGTCGTTTATGTAAATTGTAAACAACAGGGGCCCAAAACTGACCCCTGTGGAACACCCTTGAGACGCGCCCCATTCTGATTTCTCTCCATTTATGCAAACTCTCTGCCGCCTATTAGTCAACCATGCCTCTACCCAGGAAAAAATTTATCCTCCTATTCCGTGTGCCTTAAGTTTCCTCAGTAGCCTCTGATGTGGAACTTTATCGAAAGCCTTACTGAAGTCCATATACACAATATCATATTCATTACCATGATCTACCTCCTCAAACACCTTAGTGAAAAAAAGTTAGTAAATTCGTGAGACATGAACGCCCCTTTGTAAAACCGTGTTGAGATTCATTAATCAATTTATGCTTTTCAAGATGGCTACGAATTGCCTCGGCAATTATTGATTCCATAAATTTACCAACTATGGAGGTAAGGCTTATTGGTCTATAGTTCGAAGCTAAGGACCTGTCACCTGCCTTGTAAATAGGTATTACATTTGCCCTTTTCCACTTGTCTGGCACTATGCCAGTTTGTAGTGATATATTAAAAAGATTTGCCAAAGGTTTGCTAAGTTCCTCTTTACATTCCTTTAAAACTCTTGCAAACAGTTCATCAGGGCCTGGGGATTTGTTAGGTTTTAATTTCTCTATTTGTCTGAGGACCATGTTACTAGTTACCCCAATCGAGCATAGTCTGTTATCTTCCAGTTCTACATAATTTATTATTTCTGGAATTCTGCTAGCATCTTCCTGAGTAAAAACTGAGAGGAAGTAAGTATTGAAAATTTCACACATATCCTTATCACTGTCCGTGATCTGTCCTGAGTTACTCTTAAGTGGGCCTATATTGTCCCTAATCTTACTTCTGTATACCTGAAAGAACCCTTTTGGGTTAGTCTTCGAATCCCTTGCGACCTTAGCCTCATAATCCCTTTTTGCTTTTCTTAATCCTTTTTTTATTTCTCTCTTTAATTGATAATATTGATTTCTTATCTGTCCATCCCCTCTTTTGATACGCCTATATATGCCTCTCTTTTGACCAATGAGATGTTTTAATCTATTGTTCATCCATTTAGGATCATTTTTGTTAGATCTAATTTCCCTACTTGGAACAAAAGTTGTCTGGGCAGCTAGAACTATGCTCTGAAAAACGTCATATTGGCAACCAAAACCACCTACCTGACCCATAGTCAGGTCATCCCAATTTAGCCTACCTAGGTAATTTCTCAGCCCCATGAAGTCGGCTACACGAAAGTCTGGAACTGGATCGATCCCTAAGGGCAATGGTTCACCAGAACCAAAGGTTAAATCTCAAGTGGAGGGAGAACAAAAATAATTTATCCCAGTTTGTAATGTATGTGGTGGGTATTGCAGCCCCAGAATGGGCCTCAATGTATATATTGTATAATGTATATTTCCATTTTCTATAATTTTATATTGCTGATATTCTCGATAATAGCTAAATCGTTAATATCGTGCTTTATACTATTATTGGACTATTATTTGACTTAGCTTTTATTTGAGTAGGATGTATTATTATAAATTATGACACTAGGCTTGTTGCTGGGAGGAGTCACGTGATTCCACCTGAGATGGGTGGCTGCTCCTCCTTCCTCGACAGCACTACGCAGCTGGACATCGTTGAGACAACACCTCTCTCCTGTCCCTGCTTGTTTTCTCGCCATTTAGACTCTGTGTGGTAGAGTATGTGTTCGGTGGTGAGACGAAACATACTTCTCAGGACTCTGTGTAACTCTGTTCACAGAGGATAGACTAGACAGTGATTTCCGACGTGTTTCTGGGGTGTCACATTGACACTCTTTGATAACTCAGGTCTCTTGCTACAGCTCCTGACCTAATTCGATAAGGCATCTGTGCACCGCCACAGTTTGGGATTGTTTATGCTGAACCTAGTTTCAGTAGAAAGGGAGTTTTGTGACTGTTTTGGAGGATCTACTGATGGTCCCCAGTTACGGTCGTTTTTCTATCTCCTCGTTTCTGACGCTGTGTTGCTGTTGCTTGTTATATTGCTGTTCTGCGAATTGGTCATTTTACTGGTCAATCAAGCTGTTCTGATTGTTAGTTTGTTAGAGAAGCTAGCTTATGAAAAGTTCAGTCGGACACTGGTTGAGTCGAGTCTTAGTGTTACCTGGAGCTCACTCATACACACATATATTCTTATTTGCATATATCTGTATTATTGTAATTACTGACATTGTACCTGATGGTACTTTAGAGTCATTTGGATATATGTGCCCTCAGCACAGACTTATTGTATATGAGAGCAGTGTAGGAGCTAACCTCCTAATTAGCCTCCTAATTGATATCTTAATTAATATCTTTATATTTGATTTACTTTGCTACCCTAGATTTTTTCACTTTGATAATAAACCTTTTAAATATATTTCGTTGGTTAGTACCCTATCAGTTGCAATCCTCTTAAGATATATAATATGTTGGATAACTGGACCAGGATACTGACTTTGTTACAAAAGCCCAGTAACAGGCTGGATGCTAGAAGGGCTAAGATAGTTCACAAGGTGGGTAGATGCGTCAAAGACGGTAATGAGCAAGCTCCCTTCTGTTCAGGAACAGTTAATGGTCTTAATGTATCTACGATATTGAGAGACACCGGATGCACATGTATTGTCATATCCAATAAACTGTTCCCTAATCTCAAACCCACTCATGCCTCCACTATTCTTTCAGATTACTTGGGCCGTACAGACTCTTTTCCTACCATGAGGTGTTACATCGTAAAGTTACCACCTCCAACCATATACTATCTGTCCCAAGTAACGTAAAGACAAAAGCTCAGGTTTCTCCTTCTATTGATCCTTTAATTGCCACAGATCTTATGTCCAAAGATGACTTTATCAATTTACAGCAGACTTGCCCTTCACTTCGGGATTGCCATCGTCATGCTATAAATAATAAAGTTATCCAGGGAAGATACTCGTCACATAAGTTTGAATATCGCGACGGGATCTTACATAAATCTGTGTTTAAATCTAATTCTCCTAAAGTAGATTATTCCCACCTTGTCATCCCCGACCGATGCCGCGAGTCAATTCTTCAAATGGCTCACGACCTGCCAGTGACCGAACACTGGGCCCATCGTAAGATGTGGCATAAAATCAGACAGACGTATTTCTGGCCACATATGTACACGCAGGTGTCAAGAAGTATGGGTCGTGCAACAGGTGTCAATGGCTTACTACACCTCATATCCACGACCCTGCTCCCGGTACTTCTGAGCCTATAAATTCCCTCCAGCAGAAACGAGATACTCCAACATTGAAAAGGAATGTTTGGCCCTTAGGTGGAGTATCTCCTAACTCAATATTATTTACTAGGGGAAAGAATTCATTCTAGAAACAGATCATAAACCATTGGTATACCTAGAAACTTTAAGGGGAAACCCAACAGTCGCCTCTTGAGGTGGACATTGGCACTCCAGGATTTTAAGTTTCATATTGTGTATATCAATGGTTCCTCTAATTATTTCTCTGACTGGTTAAGTCGTGACAGTCAATAGAATATTTGTACTTAGACGACTTTCATTTTTGGGGGACTTTTACCTCATTATTTCTACTTCTATTCCTTGACTAGCAGTCTTGGTATGGGGAGTGTGAGGAAAAGTCCATAGATAAGTAATGAAAGGTGAAGGTATGTATAGTGATAGTTGAATGGTAGTCTTCTTGTTGACAACCTTTTTCACCCGGTGAGAGGTATAATGCTGGGCTCCGGCCACAGGTTAAATCACTCTACTGACCACTTCCGACTCCACTAAGTACTTCACAGCTGCTCTTATCTTAATGTATTTTATGTTAAAGCTTCACTCTGTATTTTTTGGGAGCTTCACTCAGTATTTTAGGAACATTAAATTCTGCTACTATGTGAATGAGTAGAGTGGTGAGTAATTGTCTTTTGGTTTCTCCCACAGTCTTTGAATCAGCTTGGATCATCTGACTCAAAGCCAAGTGGATGGCAGGAGTTCTCCAAGTAGAAAGACTTTACCTCCCAGTAGTTCCTAAGTCTACACCCAGAAAACCCAGGAACTGTACTTTACCAGGGACACCTTCACCTGAGTCCCTTACACTTCGTTTGTTTGATTTTGGATGGGAAACTGTTTGCTGGGGGGAAACATCGTCAACAGAGTGGATTTGACATTCATCGATGCCCAACACGGAGTCGCAAAGATTCATAGCTACAGTGTTAACAAGATCAACACAGTAATCTACGTTCATCTGTAAATATTTAGCTTTTTGGGTCAGTTGTATATTTTTTTTTTTTCATTTTCATTTTTCTTAAGATAGGATTGTTATATTCATATTTACGTATTTATTATTTACATTTCTTTCTAATAAAATAGTGTTTATTTTAATGGTTATTATTGTCTTTTTCTACTAAATTTTTTCCCAAGAAGCTTGGCAACAACCTTCCATGTTGAGGGTGATGGACTGGTGGTGAGGGTGATGGACTGGTGGTGAGTGAGATGGACTGGTGGTGAGAGTGATGGACGGGTGGTGAGGGTGATAGACTGGTGGTGAGAGTGATGGACTGGTGGTGAGGGTGATGGACTGGTGGTGAGGGTGATGGACTGGTGGTGACGGTGATGGACTGGTGATGAGGGTGATGGACTGGTGGTAGGGTGATGGACTGGTGGTGCGGTGATGGACTGGTGGTGAGTGAGATGGACTGGTGGTGGGGTGATGGACGGGTGGTGAGGGTGATAGACTGGTGGTGGAGTGATGGACTGGTGGTGAGGGTGATGGACTGGTGGTGAGGGTGATGGACTGGTAGTGACGGTGATGGACTGGGTATGAGGGTGATGGACTGGTGGTGAGGGGGGATGGACTGGCGGTGAGGGTGATGGACTGGTGATGGGGGGGTGATGGACTGGTGGTGAGGGTGATGGATTGGTGGTGAGGGTGACGGACTGGTGGTGACGGTGATGGACTGGTGGTGAGAGTGATAGACTGGTGGTGAGGGTGATGGACTGGTGGTGAGGGTGATGGACTGGTGGTGACGGTGATGGACTGGTGGTGGGGTGGACTGGTGGGGGGTGATGGACTGGTGGTGAGGGTGAGGCTGGTGGTGAGTGTGATTCATCAGGGTGGGGGGATGGACTGGTGATGAACTGGTGGTGGGGGTGATGGAGGTGGTGAGGGTGATGGGGAATGGTGGGGGTGATGGATTAGTGGTGAGGATGATGGACTGGTGGTGGTGTGATGGATCGGGGGTGGGGGTGCGGGGGGGTGAGGATCGGGGGTGGGGGATGGACTGGTGGGGAGGTGATGGACTGGGGTGATGATAGACTGGTGGGGGGGTGATGACTGGTGGTGAGGGTGAAAGGGCTTGAAGTTCTAAAGGAAGTGATTGTTTGAATGTCCCTCAGGGCCAGGTTTGGTTCCCCCTTTCCCCCCTTTCAAATTCCCACCACTTTCCCCGGAGGTTTAAAAACCCAAGGACTAGACAACTCCCAAAAAAAAAAAAGGAACAAAACCCAAGGTTAAAAAAAAAGGACAAAAACCCAAGGCAAAACCCCAAAAAGGGCAGACAACCAAGGACAGACAACCCCAAACGGGCAAAAACCCGGGGGAAAAAACCCCCAAAGGGTAACAAAACCCAAAAGGGCTAGACAACAAAAGGACTGCAAAAACCCCCAAAAGGGCGGGAAAAAAAGGACTAAAACCCCAAGGACTAGACAACAACCAAGGGCTAACAAAACCAAGGACTAACAACCAAAGGGTAGAAACAACCAAGGACTAGACAAAAACCCCCAAGGATGACAACAACCCAAGACTAGACAACACCCAAAAGGGCTAGACAAACCCCAAAAACCCAAAGGGCTAGACAACAACCCAGGAAATAGACAAAACCCAAGGACTAACAACCCCCAAAAAGGGCAGACAAAACCCCAAAGGGCTAGACAACACCCCAAAGGGCTAAAAAACAACCCCCAAGGACTAGACAAAAACCCAAAAGGGCTGAAAAAAACAACCCCAAGGACTAGAAAACCCAAGGACAACAACAACCCAAGGACTAGACAACCCCAAGGACTAAAAAAACCAAGGACTAGCACCCCAAAGGACAGACAACCCCAAGGATAACAACAACCCGGACTAGACAACAACCCCAAGGACTAGACAACACCCCAAAGGGCTAGACAACAACCCAAAAGGGCTAGACAACAACCCAAGGACTAAAACCCCAAGGATAGACAACAACCCAAAGGGTGACAACCCCAAGGACTAGACAACAACCCAAGGACTAGACAACAACCAAAGGGCTAGACCAAACCCAAGGACTAGACAAAACCCAAAAGGGCTGACAACAACCCAAGGACTGCAACCAAAAACTAGACAAAAAAACCCCCAAAGGGCTAGACAAAACCCCAAAACCCCAAGGACGTCCCCTACCCAGTTAGCCCACCAAGCCCGGGGCCATTTAGAAAAATTTTCAAACTTTATTTATTTTTTCTATTAATTATATTAATTTTTAAATTTTATTCGATTATTTAGCTGTGTGAGTGTATCTTCAACGTTTGGTGGTTAGTTTAAAACCATTGGGTAAACCTATATTTTTTGTATGTGGAAAATATTTATTTTCCTGAAAGGTTATACTGATACCCTTTTCAAGGAATATTTAATTGTTTTGGTGTTGTCTATTTTTTGAGAGGGAAGAGAGAACCAGGGGTTACGGTGGCGTGGGTACTGCCGTGTTGGGTCAAATGAAGTCGCCCGGGGAGTCTGTCCTCAGGGGATAAGGAATGGAGGAATATGGAGAGCTTTTGGATAAAAAGGAGAGGGAAAAATCGGAGTGCTTAAAGACCAAATCGGTTAATGGTTTTCATTCACAATATATATATTTTTGTGTGTGTGTGTGTGTGTGTGTGTGTGTGTGTGTGTGTGTGGATCCCCTAATTGTACTCAAAATGGGTGAGGGCGAGACTCAGCCCTGCCCCCCCTTTTTTCGTTGTCCGCTACTGCCCCTTTTGCCTCCTGCTCCATGAGCTCTATCATCCCCTCCCCCAAAACTATATGGTTCCTGCCTCCACTATACTTTTCAGACTATTCACGTGTGTGTGTGTGTGTGTGTGGTAGTACCATTTGTCCTAGACATGTCATGGGACACTAGCCTGTTGTATATATATGTGTGTGTATGTGTATGAAAGGGAAACATTCGATGCTTCTACCCACTGAATTAACCCCTTTCCTCCGTGAAGCAAGAGCTTTACCCACTAGGCCACGGGGGGGTGTGTTTTTTTACTACCTAGTTGGGGGGGCGGTCAAAGCTCCTGGCCCGCCCCCCCCGTGTGTGTGTGTGTGTGTGGGGTTTAAGAGATTACCGGGGTCTGGGCTTAAATGCCACTTAAAAACAACCTTGCTTCCTTGACCCTGACCACCAGCGTTTTGACCCTGACGACGCCACTTGACCTCTGAAACCAGAACACTACCTGACTCTGAAACCAAACAGTTTTTGATTCTAATCCACTTATGTTGTTTTAGACCCTTAACCTTACCACGCTACCTTGACCCTGACAACCACTGCTACCTTTGACCCTAAATTTACCACGTTGCCTTGACCCTGACCATCCACGCTACCTTGACCCTGACAACCACGCTACTCTTGACCTCAACCACCACGCTACCTTGACCCTGACAACCACGCTACCTTGACCCTGACCACCACGCTACCTTGACCCTGACCACCACGCTACCTTTGACCCTGACCACCACGCTACCTTGACCCTGACCACCACGCTACCTGACCCAGACCACTACACTGCCTTGACTCCTGACCACCACGCTACCTTGACCCTGACCACACGCTGCCTTGACCCGACCACAACACTACCTTGACCTCTGACCACCACGCTACCTTGACCCTGACAACCACGCTACCTTGACCCAGACCACTACACTGCATTGACCCTGACCACCACGCTACCTTGACCCATCCACATGCTGCCTGACCCTAACCACCACGCTGCATTGACCCTGACAACCACGCTACTTTGACCCTTGACCACAACGCTACCTTGACCTGACCACCACGCTACCTTGACCCTGACCACCACGCTCCCTTTTGACCCAGCCCTTTTTACACTCCCTTTGACCCTGACAAACACGCTACCTTGACCCTGACCACCAGGGCTCCCTTTTGACCCTGACCACCACGCTACCTTGACCCTGACCACCACTCTACCTTGACCCTGACCATTACGCTCCCATGACCCTGACCACCACGCTACCTTGACCCTGACCACCACGCTGCCTTGACCTGACCACAGCTATTTGACCATGACCAAACGCTACCTTGACCCTGACCACCACGCTACCTTGACCCTGACCACCACGCTAATTTGACCTGACCACCACGCTACTTGACCCTGACCACCACGCTACTGACCCTGAAACCATGCTACCTGACCTTGACCCTGACCACCACGCTACCTTGACCTGACAACCTTGCTTCCTTGACCCTGACCACCACCGCTACCTTGACCCTGACCACCACGCTACCTTGACCCTGACCACCACTCTACCTTGACCCTGACCATTACGCTCCCATGACCCTGACAACCACGCTACCTTGACCCTGACCACCACGCTACTTGACCCTGACCACCACGCTACCTTGACCCTGACCACCACGCTACCTTGACCTGACTACACGCTACCTGACCTGACAACCACGCTACTTGACCCTGACAACCACCTACCTTGACCTAACCACCACGCTGCCTTGACCTAACCACCACGCTACCTTGACCCTGACAACCACGCTACCTGACCTGACCACAACGCTACTTGACCCTGACCACCACGCTACCTTGACCCTGACCACTCGCTACTTGACCCAGACCACTACACTGCCTTGACCCTGACAACCACGCTACCTGACCCTGACCACCACGCTACCTTGACCCCTGACCACCACGCTACCTTGACCCTGACCACCACTCTACCTTGACCCTGACCATTACGCTCCCATGACCCTGACAACCACACTACCTGACCCTGACCACCACGCTACTTTGACCCTGACCACCACGCTACCTTGACCCTGACCACCACGCTACCTTGACCCTGACCACCACGCTACCTTGACCCTGACCACCACGCTACCTTGACCCTGACCACCACTCTACCTTGACCCTGACCATTACGCTCCCATGACCCTGACAACCACGCTACCTTGACCCTGACACCACGCTACCTTGACCCTGACCATCGCCATTTGACCCAGACCACTACACTCCCTTTTGACCCGACAACCACGCTACCTGACCCTGACCACCACGCTACTTGACCCTGACCACCACGCTACCTTGACCCTGACCACCACTCTACTTGACCCTGACCATTACGCTCCCATGACCCTGACAACCACGCTACCTTGACCCTGACCACCACGCTACTTTGACCCTGACCACCACGCTACCTTGACCCTGACCACCACGCTACCTTGACCCTGACTACTACGCTACCTTGACCCTGACAACCACGCTACCTTGACCCTGACAACCACGTTACCTTGACCCTAACCACCACTGCCTGACCTTAACCACCACGCTACCTGACCCTGACACCACGCTACCTGACCCTGACCACAACGCTACCTTGACCCTGACCACCACGCTACCTTGACCCTGACCACCTCGCTACCTTGACCCAGACCACTACACTGCCTTGACCCTGACAACCACGCACCTGAACCTGACCACACGCTACCTGACCCTGACCACCACGCTACCTTGACCCTGACCACCACTCTACCTTGACCCTGACCATTACGCTCCCATGACCCTGACAACCACGCTACCTTGACCCTGACCACCACGCTACTTTGACCCTGACCACCACGTACCTTGACCCTGACCACCACGCTACCTTGACCTGACCACCACGCTACCTTGACCCTGACCACCACGCTACCTGACCCTGACCACCACCTACCTTGACCCTGAAACCACCACGCTACCTTGACCCTGACCACCACGCTACTTTGACCCTGACCACCACGCTACCTTGACCCTGACCACCACGCTACCTTGACCCTGACCACCACGCTAATTTGACCCTGACCAAAACGCTACATTGACCCTGACAACCACGCTACCTTGACCTTGACCCTGACCACCAATCTACCTTGACCCTGACAACCTTGCTTCCTTGACCCTGACCACCATGCTGCCTTGACCCTGACCACTACGCTACCTTGATCCTGAAAACCCTACGCCTACCTTGACCCTGCACAACCACGTTACCTTGACCTAACCACCACGCTACCTTGACCCTAACCACCACGCTACCTTGACCCTGACCACCACGCTACCTTGACCCTGACCACCACGCTACCTTGACCCTGACCACCACGCTACCTTGACCCTGACCACCACGCTACCTTGACCCTGACCACCACGCTGCCTTGACCCTGACAACTCCCGCTACCTTGACCCTGCCCTACCACGCTACCTTGACCCTGGCCACCATGCTACCTTGACCCAGACCACACACTGCCTTGACCCTGACAACCACGCTACTTGACCCTGACTACCACGCTACCTTGACCCTGACAACAACCCCTACCTTGACCCTGCCCTACCATGCTGACCTTGACCCTGACCACCTAACTGCTCTGACCCTGACAACCATGCTACCTTGACCCTGACCACCACACTACCTTGACCCTGACCACCACCCCTACCTTTGACCCTAACCAACATGCTACCTTGACCCGACCACCACGCTACCTTCACCCTAACCACCACGCTACTTTGACCCTGACCACCACGCTACCTTGACCCTGACCACCACGCTACCTTGACCCGACTACTACGCTACCTTGACCCTGACAACCACGTTACTTTGACCCTGACAACCACGTTACCTTTGGACTCAACCACCACGCTGCCTTGACCTTAACCACCACGCTACCTGACCCGACAACCACGCTACCTTGACCCTGACCACAACGCTACTTGACCCCTGACCACCACGCTACCTTGACCCTGACCACCTCGCTACCTTGACCCAGACCACTACACTGCCTTGACCCTGACAACCACGCTACCTTGACCCTGACCACCACGCTACCTTGACCCTGACCACCACGCTACCTTGACCCTGACCACCACTCTACCTTGACCCTGACCATTACGCCCCATGACCCTGACAACCACGCTACCTTGACCCGACCACCACGCTACTTTGACCCTGACCACCACGCTACCTTGACCCTGACCACCACGCTACCTTGACCCTGGCCACCACGCTACCTTGACCCTGACCACCACGCTACCTTGACCCTGACCACCACTCTACCTTGACCCTGACCATTACGCTCCCATGACCCTGACAACCACGCTACCTTGACCCTGACCACCACGCTACTTTGACCCTGACCACCACGCTACCTGACCTGACCACCACGCTACCTTTGACCCTGACCACCACGCTAATTTGACTTGACCAAACGCACATTGACCCTGACAACCACGCTACCTTGACCTTGACCCTGACCACCAATCTACCTTGACCCTGACAACCTTGCTTCCTTGACCCTGACCACCATGCTGCCTTGACCCTGACTACTACGCTACCTTGATCCTGACAACCACGCTACCTTGACCCTGACAACCACGTTACCTTGACCCTAACCACCACGCTGCCTTGACCCTAACCACCACGCTACCTTGACCCTGACAACCACGCTACCTTGACCCTGACCACAACGCTACCTTGACCCTGACCACCACGCTACCTTGACCCTGACCACCACGCTACCTTGACCCTGACCACCACACTGCCTTGACCCTGACAACTACGCTACCTTGACCCTGACTACCACGCTACCTTGACCCTGGCCACCATGCTACCTTGACCCAGACCACTACACTGCCTTGACCCTGACAACCACGCTACTTTGACCCTGACTACCACGCTACCTTGACCCTGACAACAACGCCACCTTGACCCTGACTACCATGCGACCTTGACCCTGACCACCTAACTGCTCTGACCCTGACAACCACGCTACCTTGACCCTGACCACCACACTACCTTGACCCTGACCACCACGCTACCTTGACCCTAACCACCACGCTACCTTGACCCTGACCACCACGCTACCTTCACCCTAACCACCACACTGCCTTGACCCTGACCACCACACTACCTTGACCCTGACCACCACGCTACCTTGACCCTAACCACCACGCTACCTTGACCCTGACCACCACGCTACCTTCACCCTAACCACCACACTGCCTTGACCCTGACCACCACGCTACCTTGACCCTGACAACCATGCTACCTTGACCCTGACAACCACGCTACTTTGACCATGACCACCACGGTACCTTGACCCTGACAACCTCGCTACCTTGACCCTGACCACCACGCTGCCTTGACCCTGACCACCATGCTACCTTGAACCTGACAACCACGCTACCTTGACCCTGACAACTACGTTACCTTGACCCTAACCACTACGCTGCCTTGAACCTAACCACCACACTACCTCTACCCTGAACCCACGCTACCTTGACCCTGACCACCACGCTACCTTGACCCTGACCACCACGCTACCATGACCCTGACCACTACGCTACCTTGACCCTGACTACCACGCTACCTTGACCCTGGCCACCACGCTACCTTGACCCTGACTACCACGCAACCTTGACCCTGACCACCACACTGCCTTGACCCTGACAACTACGCTACCTTGACCCTGACAACCACGCTACCTTGACCCTGACTACCACGCTACCTTGACCCTGACAACCACGCTACCTTGACCCTGACCACCACGCTACCTTGACCCTGACCACCACGCTACCTTGACCCTGACTACCACACTGCCTTGACCCTGACAACCACGCTACCTTGACCCTGGCCACCACACTGCCTTGACCCTGACAACCACGCTACCTTGACCCTGACAACCACGCTACCTTGACCCTGACTACCACGCTACCTTGACCCTGACCATACACTGCCTTGACACTGACAACCACGCTACCTTGACCCTGACAACCACGCTACCTTGGCCCTGACTACCACGCTACCTTAACCCTGACCACCACGCTGCCTTGACCCTGACAACCACGCTGCCTTGACCCTGACAACCACGCTACCTTGACCCTGACCACCACACTGCCTTGACCCTGGCCACTACACTGCCTTGACCCTGACAATCACGCTGCCTGACCCTGCCACTACACTGCCTTGACCCTGACAATCACGCTGCCTTGACTCTGGCCACTACACTGCCTTGACCCTGGCCACTACACTGCCTTGACCCTGCCACTACACTGCCTTGACCCTGACAACCACGCTACCTTGACCCTGACCACCACACTGCCTTGACCCTGACTACCACGCGACCTTGACCCTGACCCCCTAACTGCCCTGGCCCTGACAACCACGCTACCTTGACCCTGACAAACACGCTGCCTTGACCCTGACAAACACGCTGCCTTGACCCTGACCACCACTCAACCTAGATTCTGACTACTATGCTACCTTGACCTGACTGCTATACTACCTTGACCCTGACCACCATGCTGCCTTGACCCTGACCACCATGCTGCCTTGACCCTGACCACCACGCTACCTTGACCCTGACCACCACGCTACCTTGACCCTGACCACCATGCTGCCTTGACCCTGACCACCACTCAACCTAGATCCTGACTACTACGCTACCTTGACCTGACCACCACGCTACCTTGACCTGACCACCACGCTACCTTGACCCTGACTACCACGCTTCCTTGACCCTAACCACCACGCTACCTTGACCCTGACTACCACGTTACCTTGTTAAGTCTCTACTACATATAATTATTATTGCCACTACAGTGGCAATAATTATTATATGCTAATATTTAAGGACTTTAAAATAGAGCAACTTGTGTAACCAATATTTATTATGTATCTTAAATATTACTAAGTTTCGAAAAAGTTAAATAAAAAAAAATAATTTATATATTAGTACAGCACAATTCTAGAAAAAAAATTACACTTTTTCGGTATATATGGAAAATAGTGATGCATTGTGTTTTTTATTGCTCTCTATCACATCAGGTTGTCAAGTTATACGGAAACGTTACTTTTCTCTTTTCGTATAATATAAGCAAATGAGAAAGTGTTATATTACCAATTAAATTGCTGACCTTATATTGAATTAAATGTTAAATCTAATATATTTTTCTTCATTTTCAGATTATTAATATGTCTAGAGGCTGCATAAATTCACCAGACATATTTTGATATGTCTGCGGGCAATTCACACCTTCAGATTCCTGGAGCAACATTACTCCTTTATTGAAGCGCTGCTACTGTGCTTATTTTGGCTGCAAACTTGGAGACCAGGACAAACCATTTGCACCACACAAAGCTTGCAAGAATTGTATCAGTAAGCTCCAAATGTGGTTAGTTGGAAAACTTAAATGTATGCCCTTTGGAGTACCAATGGTATGGAGGGAGCAGATGAACCACCATGATGACTGCTACTTTTGTATGACTAAAGTAGCTGGATTCAACAAGAAGACTAAAGATCGCATAATATACCCAAATATTCCTTCAGCAATAAGGCTGTTCCACACTCTGAAGATATTCCTGTACCTATGCCACCTGAGACATGGCAAATTTCATCAGAGTCTGATACCAGTGATTCTAAGGAGATGGAAGTAGACTATGAACCACCAACAAATTACGATCCCAAACCCTTCAACCAAGTTGAGCTCAATGACTTGGTGAGAGACATTAACCTTCCAAAAGAAAGTGCACAGTTACTTGGCTCTAGACTAAAGGAACACAGGCTTCTAGCTCCTGGAACAACATTCGCTTAGTACCGTCATCGTGAAGCGGAATTCTCTGTTCTTTGACAAAGAGGAATCTTTAGATTTCTGTTCAAATATTTCTGGCCTTATTGAACACATGGGCATGTCAAGGTGGATACACCAAGTATTTCTGTTTTCTGTGTCTTTGGGATAGTAGGGCAGACAGCCAGCACAATGAACAAAAAGACTGGCCACCAAGAACCAGTTTCTTACCTGGAAATCACAACATGAAAACTGTGCCACTAGTTGACCCCAAGAAAATTCTGCTGGCACCACTCCACATCAAATTAGGGCTAATGAAAAAAATTGGTGAAGGCCTTGAACAAGAATGGAACTGCTTTCAAGTACCTGGAGTCAAAGTTTCCTTGTATAAGTGAAGGCAAGCTAAAGCTAAAGGCAGGAATCTTTGTTGGCCCTCAGATTCGGGAATTGATGAAGGACAAGCATTTTGATGAAGTATACACACACAACCCGCACATATAAAAAAGAGAGGAGCTTACGACGACGTTTCGGTCCGACTTGGACCATTTACAAAGTCACACTAACACACAGGACGAATCGAATCGAATCGAATAATCGAATAAGTTCAGGTAAGATCCCAATGGGATGAGCGGGGAAGACGGTACAGACGAAGAATAGCGCTGGAGAGGAGTCTTCTTAGTCGTAGAAATAGAGCCAGGGCTTAACCCAGCAGCTAAGGCGATCGTGGGGCAGACTTGAGAACAGAAATAGCAGGCTCTCCTGTTGATGAGACTTCTGTGTGTTTGCTGCTAAATGTCCCACTTGTAAAGACATTATGAAGAAGACTCAAGAAGCAGCACAGAAAAAGTCATCTACAAAATCACCCACCTATGCTGCTATTACAAAACTACAAGCTACCACAACTAAAATTCTCTAAGCTTCTACGCAACCTACTACAACCAACATCGCACCTGCCAGTGACCCCACCACCATCTACTACTGTATGGTCTATGCTCATATGCATAATGTTGCTGTTCCTGGGACATTCAACTCAACCATTAACGAACTCTTCAAATTAAACAAAATGCCAGAGTTCAATTTCCCAGATTCTCCACCATCTTCTCTGATACTCAACAACAACCAGCATCCTGTCATCGTCTCTTCACCTGCAGCTTGGAGCTTGGAGCTTGATGTCCTGAGCGTCGGTAAGCTGGGATGGAAGAAGGATGGGTAAGGATAGAAATATGGGAAAAGGTTGGGGAAGGGTAGGAGGAGGGAATATACAGGTGAGTGGACCGTCCACTCTGGGCGACATGTGCAGATAAACTGCAGGCGTTGTTGAACGGTGTGTGTGATGCTGGGGCGAGTTGTAGCAGCTGATGAGGCGGGTGTAGGTGGACTGCAGGAGGCTGGCAGGCGGCGGTGGTGGGAGAGGCACAGAAGGCAGCTGTATTAGGGTCGATTGGAGCCACACCCCAGCTTTAGCTAAATAGCAAAGTGCAGGGGAACTTTGTCGTCATAGTGTAGTTTACTCAGCAGAGCCAGAGCAGAGATCATTGAATTTTGTTCTTGAGTGTTGGGTTGCGAGGCAGGCACCCATGGGGTCTTCTTTAGCGTATTGTCGCAGGTTGTAGAGTATCCTGGGTAAGGTAGCAGTTGAGTTATTGAGGCGGGTGAACTTTACAGTCCCATCTTCAAGGTGCTGAGCGAGGTCTGAGTATGGCAGTACCTTGCTGACTTGTTTTGTGGTATAGAATTTGACATTGTCGTATTGCATGTGCTGGTACGTTGGTTTGGAGGTGGATGGAGTAGTTGATTTGGTGTTGGAAGAAGCAGCAGCGGTGGCGGGGACATGTTCTGTAGACGAAGTCTCTGATTGAGATGAAGGCTTCTCATTGGTGGAAGGTGGTTGTGGCGAGACTGGCAAGGAGGTAGCTGATTGGTTCTTGGTAGAGGTGTAAGGTGGTGGTGAGCGCTCATTGGTTGTTGTGGGCGTGACGTCAGTATTAGATAGTGTTGGTGTTGGAGCATCAGCTGAGCCACCAGCAGGTAAAGTAATGTCGACATTATGCTGGGTATTGTTGAGTAGCACAGAAGATGGTGGAGAATCTGGGAATTTGAACTCTGGCATGTTGTTTAATTTGAAGAGTTCATTGATGGAGGTGTTGAATGTCCCAGGCACAGCAACATTATGCATATGAGCATAGACCATACAGTAGTAGATGGTGGTAGGGTCACTGGCAGGTGCGATGCTGGTAGTTGTAGGTTGCGTGGAGGCTTGGAGAATTTTAGTTGTGGTAGCTTGTAGTTTTGTAATAGCAGCATAGGTGGGTGATTTTGAAGATGACTTTTTCTGTGCTGCTTCTTGGGTCTTCTTCAGAATGTCTTTACGAGTGTGTGATGATCGTTGCTTTTACAGTTGAGGCAAGATGGTGTTGGTGGAGCAGCAGCTGTGCATGATCTAAAATCATGTCCTTCACCACTACATGTAGTGCAAAACTTCTTTTCCTTCACAGGACAGTCGTTGGTGTTGTGTGAATACGAGTAACAGGTCCAACAGTGAGAAATGTAGTGGAATCTCTCAGCTTCGATGCAGGTGGGGCTGACGAAGTAATAATATACAGCAAGACCGTCGGCTAATGCAGTGGCAGCCATGTTGACGTCAGTAAACGTGACCTTGAGCATGGAGGAAGCTGTAGGTATTTTCATGATGCTCTCCACTGTGGCCCATGAGTTTTGATCTTCAATGGATGTCTTGAGTTCGTCGATAAGTTGAACTGTAAGAAGCTTATCAAGTTTCTTAAGGAAAACTGTCCTCCTTGCCCTGAGAGCTGGAGATGACATGACAGTAAATCCTCGTTCAGAGAGAGTGGTGGTGGCTGTTGTAGTGAGTAGCTTCTCTGCATCTTCATCATCGTTGCAGACAACAATAAATGCTTCTTTCAGGGTCAATATAGTGTTGAACTTCACCAGTAGCACGCTCTTAACAGCAACTGCTAGAGCAAGTTTGGATGAATCATTCACAGTGCCACTGTTGGGTTTGATCTTGACACGATTTGCATAGCTCATCGTGATGAAGGTTTAAATTCCCCTCCCCAACGGGGATCGTAGGGAGACTGAAAACGAAAGTCAGAGCTGCTGTGACCGCACTGGGCAGAGTCAACAAGCAGAATTCGTATTCTATTGTATTGAGTATTCCTTCACCTGCAAGTCACCCCCAAACAGTTGCTCCACCACCACCACCTTCTCCAACTTCAAATGACGTCACTCCATCCACAACAAATGAAATGCCTCCCTTATCCCCACACGACTCACGAACCAACGAATCAACGATCTCCTTGCCTCCAACTGACCAATCAAAGACTTCTAGTCCTGCTAAGAAGACTAAATTATCATCGACGCCACCAACACCTGCTTCATATATCGACTTATTAAAACGCTCTCACGACCGTTTCCTCATCTGGAAGACCATTTATTTTTTTACAAACAAGAAGGACTGTAGATATGAAACAATTCCATGCGACCTGCTTACACATCTACGAAATGGGAACATCAAGTTCACTAACAACCATGGCTCCACTACATCTTTCTCCGAACTCACAGACATATTAGAACAGATGGGAACAGACCCAGATTACCACTGCAAACAATCAAATGTATGCCTTGTCCCCACATCAACTTTTAAGAACATCAAGAATGCAGCTGACTACTCCACTATAATGGACCAAATATAGTGATGCACCTGACGCCTAGCCAATCCCTCTAGTTCCAGCCACATGATAACAAACCAGAGAGCACTGAAACCACCCTGCTCTCTACACTCTGCCCTCACCGAGCCCCGCTCACCTGACGCCCAGCCAGTCATGATCTAGTCATATATCAACGAACCAGCGAGCACTGCACACACCCTGGTCTTCGATTATGCCATCATTCATCGCCTCACAACGCCACGCAGCTGGGTTTAGCCCTGGCTCTTTATCTCCGACTCAAGATCTTCCTCTCACCAGCTATTCTTCGTCTGTCCTCTCTTCACATTCACCCTCCAGAGGGCTCTTACCTGAGAGTATTCAGTTCAGTTCTGTGTGTTAATGTGACTTTGTAAATGGTCCAAGTCGGACCGAAACGTCGTCGTAAGCTCCTCTCTTTTTTATATGTGCGGGTTGTGTGTGTATTGTTCCAGTCACGGTATTGTGCCTTTTTTGTTATTTTTATGAAGTATTAGCAGGTAGTAGGTTGGTAGACAGTAACCACCCAGGGAGGTACTACCGTCCTACCAGATGAGTGTGAAACATAAGCCTGTAATTGTTTTGCATGATGGTAGGATTGCTGGTGTCTTTTTCTGTCTCATAAACATGCAAGGTTGCAGGTATGTCTTGCTACTTCTACTCACACATAGGTAACACTACACATGCATGTACTAGCATATATATACTAACCCCTCTGGGTTTTTCTTCTATTTATCTTCTTAGTTCTTGTTCTTTTTTTATTTCTGCTTATCTCCATGGGGAAGTGGAACAGAATTCTTCCTCCGTAAGTTATGCGTGTCGTAAGAAGCGACTAAATGCCAGGAGCTAGTAACCCCTTCTCCTGTATAAATTACTAAAAAGAAGATAAGGAAAAACTTTATAAAATTGGGATGTTTGAATGTGCGTGGATGTAGTGCGGATGATAAGAAAGAGATGATTGCTAATGTTATGAATGAAAAGAAGCTGGATGTCCTGGCCCTAAGCGAAACAAAGTTGAAAGGAGTAGGCGAGTTTCAGTGGGGAGAAATAAATGGAATTAACTCTGGAGTATCTGAGAGAGTTAGAGCTAAGGAAGGAGTAGCAATAATGTTGAAGGATCAGTTATGGAGAGAGAAGAGGGAACATGAATGTATAAATTCAAGGATTATGTGGATTAAAATAAGGGTCGGATGTGAAAAGTGAGTCATAATAAGTGTGTATGCACCTGGAGAAGAGAGGAGTGTAGAGGAGAGAGAGAGATTTTGGGAGATGTTAAGCGAATGTGTAGGAACTTTTGAGCCAAGTGAGAGAGTAATCGTGGTAGGGGACCTAAATGCTAAAGTAGGAGAAACGTTTAGAGAGGGTGTGGTAGGTAAGTTTGGGGTACCAGGTGTAAATGATAATGGGGAGCATTTGATTGAACTTTGTATAGAAAGGGGTTTAGTTATAGGTAATACATATTTTCAGAAAAAGAGGATAAATAAGTATACAAGATATGATGTAGGGCGAAATGACAGTAGTTTGTTGGACTACATATTGGTAGATAAAAGATTGTTGGGTAGACTTCAGGATGTACATGTTTATAGAGGGGCCACAGATATATCAGATCACTTTTTAGTAGTAGCTACAGTGAGAGTAAAAGGTATATGGGATACAAGGAGAATGGAAACAGCAAGTAAGAGAGAAGTGAAGATTTATAAACTAAAGGAGGAGGCGGTTAGGGTAAGATATAAACAACTGTTGGAGGACAGATGGGCTAGTGAGAGTATAATCAGTGGGGTAGAAGAGGTATGGGGTAAGTTTAAGAATATAGTGTTAGAGTGTTCAGCAGAAGTTTGTGGTTATTGGAAAGTGGGTGCGGGAGGGAAGAAGAACTATTGGTGGAATGATAATGTAAAGAGAGTAGTAAGAGAGAAAAAGTTAGCATATGAGAGGTTTTTACAAAGTAGAAGTGATGCAAGGAGGGATAAGTATATGGAGAGAAAAAGAGAAGTTAAGAGAGTGGTAAAGCAGTGTAAAAAGAGAGCAAATGAGAGGGTGGGTGAGATGTTATCAACAAATTTTGTTGAAAATAAGAAAAAGTTTTGGAGCGAGATTAACAAGCTGAGAAAACCTAGTGAAAGAATGGATTTGTCAGTTAAAAATAGGAGAGGAGAGTTATTAAATGGATAGAGGTATCGGGAAGATGGAGGGAATATTTTGAGGAATTGTTAAATGTTGATGAAGATAGGGAAGTGGTGATTTCGTGTATAGGGCAAGAAGGAATAACATCTCATAGGAGTGAGGAAGAACCAGTTGTGAGTGTGGGGGAAGTTCGTGAGGCAGTGAGTAGAATGAAAGAGGGTAAAGCAGCTGGGATTGATGGGATAAAGATAGAAATGTTAAAGGCAGGTGGGGATATAATTTTAGAGTAGTTAGTGTTTTTATTTAATAAATGCATGGTACAGGGTAAGGTACCTAGGGATTGGCAGAGAGCATGCATAGTTCCTTTGTATAAAGGCAAAGGGGACAAAAGAGAGTGTAAAAATTATAGGGGAATAAGTCTGTTGAGTATACCTGGTAAAGTGTATGGTAGAGTTATTATTGAAATAATTAGGAGTAAGACGGAGAGCAGGATAGCGGATGAACAAGGAGGCTTTAGGAAGGGTAGGGGGTGTGTAGACCAAGTGTTTGCAGTGAAACATATAGGTGAACAGTATTTGGATAAGGGTAAAGAGGTTTTTGTGGCATTTATGGATTTGGAAAAGGCGTATGATAGGGTGGATAGGGGGGCAATGTGGCAGATGTTGCAGGTGTATGGAATAGGAGGTAGGTTACTGAAAGCAGTGAAGAGTTTTTATGAGGATAGTGAGGCTCAGGTTAGAGTGTGTAGGAGGGAGGGGGACTATTTCCCAGTAAAAGTGGGCCTTAGACAAGGATGTGTGATGTCACCATGGTTGTTCAATATATTTATAGATGGGGTTGTAAGAGAAGTGAATGCGAGGGTCTTGGCAAGAGGTGTGGGGTTAAAAGATAAAGAATCAAATACAAAGTGGGAGTTGTCACAGTTGCTTTTTGCTGATGACACTGTGCTTTTGGGAGATTCTGAAGAGAAGTTGCAGAGGTTGGTGGATGAATTTGGTAGGGTGTGTAAAAGAAGAAAATTGAAAGTGAATATAGGAAAGAGTAAGGTGATGAGGATAACAAAAAGATTAGGTGACGAAAGATTGGATATCAGATTGGAGGGAGAGAGTATGGAGGAGGTGAATGTATTCAGATATTTGGGATTGAACATTTCAGCAGATGGGTCTATGAAGGATGAGGTGAATCATAGAATTGATGAGGGAAAAGGGGTGAGTGGAGCACTTCGGAGTCTGTGGAGACAAAGAACTTTGTCCATGGAAGTAAAGAGGGGAATGTATGAGAGTATAGTTATACCAACGCTCTTATATGGGTGTGAAGCATGGGTGATGAATGTTGCAACGAGGAGAAGGCTGGAGGCAGTGGAGATGTCATGTCTGAGGTCAATGTATGGTGTGAATATAATGCAGAGAATTCGGAGTTTGGAAATTAGGAGGAGGTGCGGGATTACCAAAACTATTATCCAGAGAGCTGAGGAGGGGTTGTTGAGGTGGTTCGGACATGTAGAGAGAATGGAACGAGACAGAATGACTTCGAGAGTGTATATATCTGTAGTGGAGGGAAGGCGGGGTAGGTGTCGGCCTAGGAAAGGTTGGAGGGAGGGGGTAAAGGAGGTTTTGTTTGCTAGGGGCTTGGACTTCCAGCAAGCATGTGTGAGTGTACTTGATAGGAGTGAATTGAGACAAATGATTTTTAATACTTGACGTGCTGTTGGAGTGTGAGCAAAGTAACATTAATGAAGGGATTCAGAAAAACCAGCAGGCCGGACTTGAGTCCTGGAGATGGGAAGTACAGTGTCTGCACTCTGAAGGAGGGGTGTTAATGTTGCAGTTTTATAACTGTAGTGTAAAGCACCCCTTTGGCAAGACAGTGATGGAGTGAATGATGATGAAAGTTTTTCTTTTTCGGGCCACCCTGCCTTGGTGGGAATCGGCCGATGTGTTAATAAAAAAAATAAAAAATATGATGTGGCTCACAGATTATTACTTCTTGACACCAGATACAGAGGATGACTGGCAATATTGAGAGAGCTTAAATCAATAGACTCATCGGAGGTTCCTTGATGCTGGTGAGGACTTTTGATCTAATGAAATGTATCTATCCTCCCCTTCACTGGATCGAACCAAATTGTCTTCCATTCCCCCATGTGTATGACCCCTACAGGTTTAATGATTCCACTGGATAATCATTATTTGAGGAGACTTTGGCCTCCTCAAATGCTGACTTTATTTTAGCAGACTTCCATGAGTATAGTATTAAAGTGTAATAACAAATTTAACACGAAAAAAGAGTAAACAATATTTGAACGCTTTCTTCACAAACCAAAGGATTTGCTTACGAATTGGGCATTTGTCTTTAGCTGTGTTACCGACTACAATGAGGAAGATTTTAGAACCACCTTTCGACGATTGATACAATCTTGTTTAGTTTAAGTTAAATAAACAAGAAGAGTATTATGGCCAATATATCGAGTGTTAAGTAGATGCTGCCATATTACAAGACCAATTTCCCTGCGAACAACAATATCACCTTTGAAATCATTAAATTGCTGATTTGTGACCTTGGTAACCCAGTGTTATTATTAAATAATATGTTACATTATAGGTCACGTACTTTCGTTATGGACCAGCAACATTAAAGTACCAATGCCGAAGCATAACCATTATGGTGCTTTTCACCCATTTTCGCTGACTAGTTTCTTATTTAAAACACCCTAAAGAATAGTGCTTTAAAAGTTGCAACACAATATTAATGACTTCTCTCACAAAAACGGATTTACAATATGTTTCTTGCGAATAGAATTAATTTCGTATGAACTACTATCTTGGTATTCTAACAGAAAATTTACTGCATTATTTCAGGACTTTGGAAGTAAAATAAATTAAATGTAACTTCACGCTAATTAAGGCAGTATATAAAGTCCTAAACTGTTTAATAGCTTAATCACTGCTCTAGTAATTCCTACGAACATCACAGTTACCAACGATGATTACATTCATGTACATACCAAAACTTTCTTGTAAACTGCAAATCATTCTAAGTAATACAGTAACACTTCAAACCCAATTGGCGGATTAATTAATGAAAAAAAAAATACACAGCCCTCAAAAAACTAAAAGTGGGTCACTTCTACGATGGTCGCCGCTGACTCTGAAATTAGGAAGATGGCTATATCTTCCTTATTATTATTAGGGTTAAGGAACACAGTGTTTATTGGATTTGCTATTTGGGTCAGTGAATCTGTAGATCCAAGATGGCGGCCAATATGGAGGATAACACTGTCAGAAGATTCCATATTTGGACAGTGGATTTTGCTCCAACTTTTTATTTTTCAATAAATATTTGGCCCAAACAGCTTGATTTCTTTGAGTTTGAAGATTATTTAATCCTTTTTTTAACGTATAGAAGATGACTGCTTCAAGCTTAGCCCATGAAAGTTGTCTAATCTGCAATTAAAGTTTTAAAAATTGAGATGATTTAGGTTTGCTAGGGATTCGAAAACTAACCCAAAAAGTTTTTTCCAGGTGTATAGAACAAAAGTTAGAGATAAGATAGGTCCCTTAAAAATAATTATGGGTATCTTACTGACAAAGAGAATGAAATGTGCTCTATTTTTAATAATTATTTTATCTCGGTTTTCACTCAGGAAGACACTGATAATATCCCAAGAATTATTTATTTTAGTGGGCCTGAAGAAGATAAATTATGTAGTATCACAGTCACTACCGAAATGGTTATCAAACAGATAGACCGTTTGAAGCAAAATAAATCGCCAGGTCCTGATGAACTTTTTTCAAGGGTTCTTAAGGAATGCAAAATGGAACTCTGTGAACCCTTAACTAACATTTTTAACCTATCTCTTCAAACAGGTGTAGTGTCTGATACGTGGAAGATGGCTAATGTAATTCCTATTTTTAAAGCAGGGGACAAGTCGTTACCATCAAATTACCGCCCAATAAGTCTAACATCAATTGTAGGCAAATTATTAGAGTCGATTATAGCTGATAACATAAGAAGCCATCTCGATAGGCATAATTTGATTAATGATATTCAACATGGATTTACCAGGGGCCGTTCCTGCCTAACTAATTTATTAACTTTTTTCAGTAAGGCTTTTGAGGCAGTTGATCATGATAAAGAATTCGATATTGTTTATTTGGATTTTAGTAAGGCTTTTGATAGAGTACCACATCAGAGACTGTTAAAGAAAGTGGCTGCTCACGGCATTGGGGGAAAAGTGTTTTCATGGATCGAGTCATGGCTCACCAATAGGAAGCAGAGGGTGTGCATTAATGGGGTTAAATCTGAGTGGGGATCTGTAACAAGTGGCGTTCCACAGGGATCGGTTTTGGGCCCGTTGTTATTTATAATATATATAAATGACCTTGACGAGGGAATTACTAGTGATATGAGCAAATTCGTTCCCACCCTTCTTCCTAATTAGGTCTATTGCTGACCTATACCTGCTAGTCAGGTCCTCACTCCTACGTCTGCCAACATCGTTGCCTCCAGCACTGAGACAGATAATAGGATTGCTCCCATTACCTCTCATGATGTCGTCCAGACGGCTAACAATATCCTCCATCCCATCCCCAGGAAAGCAAACCCTCTGTCTCCTACTTCTATCTTTCAAGCAGAAGGCCCTATCCATGTACCTAATTTGATTATCCCCAACAAGAACAATGTTCTTACCTTCCCAGTAGTCGACTCACATTCATCGGGTAACATGGAGAATCGGTTCGATGTTTCCACCAAAGATTCCTTGTTCTTCGTTGATTCTATCTCTCCATCCGTCCTCTTGATCTTTAACTTTGTCCCATGCATTCCAGCCACTGTCCAGGTTCCTTTCTTGGCTTGAGGATTCTCAACAGGAGGATTACTACGAATCCTCTTGTTTTCTTCAGTCAGTCGCTGTATCTCAAGCTTAGCTACCCTCAGTTCTTCCTTCAGCTGCTGGTAGAGTAGCTCAAGAGAGGACATCTTCTTCAGATTCACAGAGAGCACACAAGACACGTCTTCACCGAGTTAAGTCAGGTCCACCACCAATTAAGTCAGGTTCACTTATCTAGGTCTGGGGTTGGGGCACTGGCAACTGCAGTGGAGGGAGCTGTTAGGGCTTTAAACTAGAAAAAGTTAGTCGTATGGGTTATGAGGGGAAAACAGTGAAGTCCCAGTGTAGTAATGTTATAAATTCTAGGGGAACTAGTAATAGGCAGAATAAGGTGGGTATTGTAGTATGATAGATTCTTGTAGTATGATAGATACTTGCAGTATGATAGATTCTTGTAGTATGATAAATACTTGTAGTATGATAGATACTTGTAGACTGATATATACTTGTAGTGTGATAGATAGATACCTTAGTCTGATAGATACTTGTAGTCTGATATTCTTGTAATCTGATAGATACTTGTAGAATGATAGATACTTGTAGTCTGATAGACACTTGTATTATGATAGATACTTGTAGTATGATAGATACTTGTAGTCTCATAGATACTTGTAGTCTCATAGATACTTGTATTCTGATATACTTGTAGTATTTTAGATACTTGTAGTATGATAGATACTTGTAGTATCATAGATACTTGTAGAATGATAAATACTTGTAGTTAGATAGATACTAGTAGTATGATAGATACTTGTAGTGTGATAGATACTTGTAATCTGATAGATACTTGTAGTCTAATAGATACTTGTAGTCTGATAGATACTTGTAGTATGATAGGTACTTGTAGTCTGATAGATACTTGTAGTATAATAGATACTTGTAGTCTGATAAATACTTGTAGTCTGATAGATACTTGTACTCTGAGAGATACTTGTAGTCTCATAGATACTTGTAGTATGATAGATACTTGTAGTATGATAGATACTTGTAGTATAATAGATACTTGTAGTATGATAGATACTTGTAGTATGATACATACTTGTAGTATGATAGATACTGTGGAGAAAATTCTCCAAAGGAGGGGGGTATGCGCCCTTACTACCCTTGGTAAGGGCCCTCACCCTTTCCACCCTTAGGAAAGGGCCAGAGGAGGCGCGTCTGGCTGTATAAACAATTTAATTCAAGCCAGATGTACTGTCAACAGTGTGTCAAGAATTGTGCTGACCACAGCACCACGAGGCACCTCGTGGCACCACATGGTTGCACGAGGCTGCAAAAAGCAGCACGAGCGGTCAGATTGAATTTGGCCACCGCAAGAACGGGTCATATGACTCTATTGGTCATGCGGCGCGAGGCGACGTAAATCAACATAGACATTACTCGTTAGCGTCCGTTATATCATTTAATCTCCACTAACGTCGGGAAATAAGATAAGAACTCTGTTCCAGCGCGTTTAGTGATTAACATCAACATTGCAGTATATTCAGAAGTGTGCGCAGCTTCAGACTGCAAAAAGGAGAAACGTAGAGACAATCGCAAGTGAACTCCATCGAAACAAGACGGTGATTCTTCAGCGGCATTCTACAATCAAGACAGCATTTCCGCCGTATATGGTGGAGCCAACACCATCGCTCAAAGTTACACGAGCAAGGTAAGAATTGGATGATCTGGTTAAAACAGGGAACTGCGCAGTTCTTGTATTCAAGAACATTCAATTTTTTACCTAGGGACGGCGGTTATGCGTGGACTTTTTAGTCCAAAACAGTGAGTAAAACGCCTTTCAGTCCATCTAAGACTGAAATATGGACATACGCTCCTTTGGGGCAATAATTATGTACTCATATGTGATATTTTTTCCATACAGCCCTGTGGAGAGTGTGGCAATATATGGATCCCCTGAGAAGGTGTTGGTGGTGGCTGCGACATCTTGGATTCATCCATCAGCTAAGTATTAGCGTAACATACAGTACACGTTATCGTTGAGGTCCCATCCTCCACATATTGGTCCTTACGAACCGGAGGTTTGTCCATTACGAACCGGAAGTTTTGGTCCTTACGAATCGAAAGTTGATCGTATTCGAACCAGGAGAGTGGCCACTTGGTGGTCCAAAGATTTATACTCCAGTGTATAAATGTCTACGATCCAAGGTCCTTCGAGAAAAGCTGTAAAACTATTGTTTTTACAGAAGAAACCAGAACATATGGGTCCCTACTCTCAATCAAAGAGTATGGGAAGCTCTCGCGAGGTATAGAAAACGCGAGCTGGCAGGCGCTCACCCGACACCCAGGAAGAAAACGGTAGTCGGGTCACCCAATGTTGGGGGACAGTACTTCTGGGGGGCCACTCCCCCACTACCCCACTCACCCACGCGGGAGCAACACTTCAATTTCTGCTTAAGTCAGCAGAGAAGCAGATTGACT
>WNWK01023987.1:0-30346 GCA_009830355.1 Cherax destructor | reverse complement strand
CTACATATCTAAACTGGGCCTACCCCAAATCCTAACCCCCCCATCACCCCCTTTTCTATTCCCTCACGTCTATAAGTATGCATTCTTAGATATATAATGTGCATCTTTTATCCCCCCGTCTTCTCTCTCTCTCTTTCTATATATATATATATATATATATATTTTTGCAAAGAATTGCAAGAGCAGGAAAATATTCACAAACATATATATATATATATATATATATATATTTTCTTTCTTTTTTAAACCGTCGGCCGTTTCCCCCCAAGGGGGGCCCCAAAAAAGGAAAAAACGAAAGTTTCCCCTTTAAAATTTAAAATAATATACACAGAAAAAGGGGGTTACTAGCCCTTGCTCCCGGCATTTTAATCGCCTATTACGACACGCATGGCTTACGGAGGAAAAATTTCCCTGTTCCATTTCCCCCATGGAGATAAGGAAAAAAGAACAAGAACTAGTAAAGAAAATAGAAAAAAACCCAGAGGGTGTGTATATATATGCTTGTACATGAATGTGGTGTGACCTAAGTGTAAGTAAAGTAACAAGACATACCTGAAATCTTGCATGTTTATGAGACAGAAAGACCCCAAACAACCCCACCATCATTTTAAAACAATTACAGGCTTTTTTTGACTCACTTAGCAGGACAGTAGTACCTCCCTGGGCGGCTGCTGTCTACCATATACTGTAACGTTTTCCTCGTTGGGATACCTGGAATATGCCTTTAGAGGGTATATTCCAGGTATAATCCAGTCTGAGACCAGGCCTCGTGGTGGATCAGGGTCTGATACACCATGCTGTTACTGCTGGAAGCACGCTGCTCAGGTACTGACTTTAGGTGTCTGTCCAGCGCTTTCTTGAAGACAACCAGGAGTCTATTGGTAATCCCCCTTATGTTTGCTGGGAGACAGTTGAACAGTCTTGGGCCCCTGACACTTATTGTGTTGCTGGAGATATCTTCATAAAACTTCTAATTCTCCTGTGTATGAGATAGAACACGAGTGATGGTAATTTCCAGGTGATAGTGACTCCAGCTCTGCTGGAACCAAACCTTTGAAGCTGCCCTATTTGATGAACCTTTAATGGAATACTTGATGATATCCTCAGTGACCTGCTGAAGTCTCCTAGCTCAGGTTGACACTACTGAAGTCTCCTCGCTCAGGTTGACACTACTGAAGTCTCCCAGCTCAGGTTGACACTACTGAAGTCTCCTAGCTCAGGTTGACACTACTGAAGTCTCCCAGCTCAGGCTGACACTACTGAAGTCTCCCAGCTCAGGTTGACACTACTGAAGTCTCCTAGCTCAGGTTGACACTACTGAAGTCTCCTAGCTCAGGTTGACACTACTGAAGTCTCCTAGCTCAGGTTGACACTACTGAAGTCTCCTAGCTCAGGTTGACACTACTGAAGTCTCCTAGCTCAGGTTGACACTACTGAAGTCTCCCAGCTCAGGCTGACACTACTGAAGACTCCCAGCTCAGGCTGACACTACTGAAGTCTCCCAGCTCAGGTTGACACTACTGAAGTCTCCTAGCTCAGGTTGACACTACTGAAGTCTCCTAGCTCAGGTTGACACTACTGAAGTCTCCTAGCTCAGGTTGACACTACTGAAGTCTCCCAGCTCAGGCTGACACTACTGAAGACTCCCAGCTCAGGCTGACACTACTGAAGTCTCCCAGCTCAGGTTGACACTACTGAAGTCTCCTAGCTCAGGTTGACACTACTGAAGTCTCCTAGCTCAGGTTGACACTACTGAAGTCTCCTAGCTCAGGTTGACACTACTGAAGTCTCCCAGCTCAGGCTGACACTACTGAAGTCTCCCAGCTCAGGCTGACACTACTGAAGTCTCCCAGCTCAGGCTGACACTACTGAAGTCTCCCAGCTCAGGCTGACACTACTGAAGTCTCTCCAGCTCAGGCTGAAACTACTGAAGTCTCTCAGCTCAGGCTGACACTACTGAAGACTCCCAGCTCAGGCTGACACTACTGAAGTCTCCCAGCTCAGGCTGACACTTACTGAAGTCTCCCAGCTCAGGCTGACACTACTGAAGTCTCTCCAGCTCAGGCTGACACTACTGAAGTCTCTCCAGCTCAGGCTGACACTACTGAAGACTCCCAGGTCAGGCTGACACTACTGAAGTCTCCCAGCTCAGGCTGACACTACTGAAGACTCCAGCTCAGGCTGACACTACTGAAGTCTCCCAGCTCAGGCTGACACTACTGAAGTCTCCCAGCTCAGCTGACACTCACTGAAGTCTCTCCAGCTCAGGCTGACACTACTGAAGTCTCTCAGCTCAGGCTGACACTACTAAGTCTCCCAGCTCAGGCTGACACTACTGAAGTCTCCCAGCTCAGGCTGACACTACTGAAGTCTCCCACCTCAGGCTGACACTACTGAAGTCTCCCACCTCAGGCTGACACTACTGAAGTCTCCCACCTCAGGCTGACACTACTGAAGTCTCCCAGCTCAGGCTGACACTACTGAAGTCTCCCAGCTCAGGCTGACACTACTGAAGTCTCCCAGCTCAGGCTGACACTACTGAAGACTCCCAGCTCAGGCTGACACTACTGAAGTCTCCCAGCTCAGGCTGACACTACTGAAGTCTCCCAGCTCAGGCTGACCCTACTGAAGACTCCCAGCTCAGGCTGACACTACTGAAGTCTCCCTGCTCAGGCTGACACTACTGAAGTCTCCCAGCTCAGGCTGACACTACTGAAGTCTCCCAGTTCAGGCTGACACTACTGAAGTCTCCCAGCTCAGGCTGACACTACTGAAGTCTCTCCAGCTCAGGCTGAAACTACTGAAGTCTCTCCAGCTCAGGCTGACACTACTGAAGACTCCCAGCTCAGGCTGACACTACTGAAGTCTCCCAGCTCAGGCTGACACTACTGAAGTCTCCCAGCTCAGGCTGACACTACTGAAGTCTCTCCAGCTCAGGCTGACACTACTGAAGTCTCTCCAGCTCAGGCTGACACTACTGAAGACTCCCAGGTCAGGCTGACACTACTGAAGTCTCCCAGCTCAGGCTGACACTACTGAAGACTCCCAGCTCAGGCTGACACTACTGAAGTCTCCCAGCTCAGACTGACACTACTGAAGTCTCCCAGCTCAGGCTGACACTACTGAAGTCTCTCCAGCTCAGGCTGACACTACTGAAGTCTCTCCAGCTCAGGCTGACACTACTAAAGTCTCCCAGCTCAGGCTGACACTACTGAAGTCTCCCAGCTCAGGCTGACACTACTGAAGTCTCCCACCTCAGGCTGACACTACTGAAGTCTCCCACCTCAGGCTGACACTACTGAAGTCTCCCACCTCAGGCTGACACTACTGAAGTCTCCCAGCTCAGGCTGACACTACTGAAGTCTCCCAGCTCAGGCTGACACTACTGAAGTCTCCCAGCTCAGGCTGACACTACTGAAGACTCCCAGCTCAGGCTGACACTACTGAAGTCTCCCAGCTCAGGCTGACACTACTGAAGTCTCCCAGCTCAGGCTGACCCTACTGAAGACTCCCAGCTCAGGCTGACACTACTGAAGTCTCCCTGCTCAGGCTGACACTACTGAAGTCTCCCAGCTCAGGCTGACACTACTGAAGTCTCTCCAGCTCAGGCTGACACTACTGAAGTCTCTCCAGCTCAGGCTGACACTACTGAAGACTTCCAGCTCAGGCTGACACTACTGAAGTCTCCCAGCTCAGGCTGACACTACTGAAGACTCCCAGCTCAGGCTGACACTACTGAAGTCTCCCAGCTCAGGCTGACACTACTGAAGTCTCCCACCTCAGGCTGACACTACTGAAGTCTCTCCAGCTCAGGCTGACACTACTGAAGTCTCTCCAGCTCAGGCTGACACTACTGAAGTCTCCCACCTCAGGCTGACACTATTGAAGTCTCCCACCTCAGGCTGACACTACTGAAGTCTCCCACCTCAGGCTGACACTACTGAAGTCTCCCACCTTTACCCCCTCCCTCCAACCTTTTCTAGGCCGACCTCTACCCCGCCTTCCCTCCACTACAGATTTATACACTCTCGAAGTCATTCTATTTTGTTCCATCCTCTCTACATGTCTCAACAACCCCTCCTCAGCTCCCTGGATAATAGTTTTGGTAATCTCACACCTCCTCCTAATCTCCAAACTACGGATTCTCTGCATTATATTCACACCATACATTGCCCTCAGACATGACATCACTGCCTACAGCCTTCTCCTTGTTGCAACATTCACAACTCATGTCTCACACCCATACAAGAGTGTTGGTATAACTATACTCTCATACATTTCCCTATTTGCTTTCATGGATAAAGTTCTCTGTCTCCACAAGCTCCTCAGTGCACCACTCACCTGTTTCCCCTCGTTAATTCTATGATTCACCTCATCCTTCATACCTTTGAAGAGTTTCGAGAGTATCTACTCTCTGAGCCTGGCCATGGGCCAGGCTCGTCTGGTGCTGCCTGGTCAACCAGGCTGTTGCTGCTGGAGGCCCGCTGCCCCATATATCCATCACAGCCTGGTTGATCTGGCACCTGGTGAAGATATTTGTCCAGTTTCCTCTTGAAGGCTTCTACACTGGTTCCAGCCGTGTTTCGGATATCTTCTGGTAAGATGTTGAATAGTCTGGGACCCCGGATGTTAATACAGTGCTCCCGTATTGTCCCCACGCACCCCTGCTCCTCACTGGGTTTATTTTACACTTTCTCCCATATCTCTCACTCCAGTATGTTGTTATGGCAGTGTGCAGATTTGAGACCAGGCCCTCAAGTACTTTCCAGGTATATATTATCATGTATCTCTCTCTCCTCCGCTCCAATGAGTACATGTTCAAGACTTGAAGGCGTTCCCAATAATTTAGATGTTTCAATGGCTCAATGTGAGCCGTAAACGATCTCTGGATTTGTTCCAGCTCTGCTATTTCTCCTGCCCTGAACGGGGCCGTCAGCACAGAGCAATATTCTAAGTGAGGGAGCACTAGCGATTTGAATAGTGTCACCATCGGCATTATTTCCTTGTTTTGAAAGTTCTCAATACCCACCCCGTCATCTTCCTGGCTGTTGTGATCTTTGTCTTGTTATGGTCTTTAAACGACAGATCAGCAGACATAATTATTCCCAAGTCCTTTACGTGTTCCTTTCGTTCTATGTGGTGACCCTCTTGCGTTTTGTATATAGTGTTCCTTTTGAGTTCTTCATTTTTCCATACCTAAGCAGCTGAAACTTATCACCATTGAACGTCATGTTGTTCTCCACTGCCCATTGGAAGACCCTGCTTATGTCCTCCTGTAATTTTTCAGTGTCCTCTACCGTAGTGACTTTCATGCTTATTTTAGTGTCATCTGCAAATGATGATACAAAAGTGTGCTGGGTGTTTTTATCTATGTCTGCTATGAGGATGAGAAACAGCAGAGGTGCCAGGACAGTGCCTTGGGGCACTGAGCTTTTGACCTCGCTGATGCTGGATCTTGCCCTGTTCACTACTACTTTTTGTGTTCTGTGTGTTAGGAACTCAAAATCCATCTGCCTACCTTCCCGTAATGCCTATGGCCCTCATTTTGTGAGCTATCACTCCATGATCGCATTTGTCAAACGCCTTTGCAAAATCTGTGTAAATCACATCTGCGTTTTGGTCGTCCTCCAACGCCTCCGTAATTCTGTCATAATGGTTCAGCAGCTGTGACAGGCATGATCGTCCCGCTCTAAAGCCATGCTGGTTCGGGTTATGTTGGTTGTGCTGGTCCATGAACTTTGTAATCTGCCGTCTCATCACTCTTTCAAAGATTTTTATGATGTGAGAAGTGAGGGCTACTGGTCTGTAATTTTTAGCTAGTGCTCTACTACCTCCCTTATGCAAAGGAGCTATGTCTGCACTCTTTAAGGCCTCTGGAATTTCACCTAGATCTAAGCTCTTTCTCCACAGAATACTAAGGGCTCTTGCTAATAAGAACATAAGAACATAAGAAAGAAGGAACACTGCAGCAGGCCTACTGGCCCATGCGAGGCAGGTCCAAGTCTCCCGCCGGCTTAAGCCAATGCCCTGCCCCAGCCAGGTCAGGTTACATTCACTTAAGGAAGGAGCACGGCATCTGACTTAGTAGCACAAGCTAGTCAGGTACAACTCACACCCACCCGCACCCACTCATATATTTATCTAGCCTATTTTTAAAACTACACAACGTTTTAGCCTCTATAACTGTACTCGGGAGTTTGTTCCACTCATCGACAACTCTATTACCAAACCAATGCTTTCCTATATCCTTCCTGAATCTGAATTTATCCAACTTAAAGCCATTTCTTTTTCGAAATCTATGGGATTTGTACTAATGTCGGTTAGGTGGTCTGCGCAGCCTTCTGCTGGAGTGAAAAATATTTCTGCATTTTCTACCTTGCTGTCATTTAGTGGGTTGCTGAACACTGACTCATACTGTTCTTTTAGAATTTCACTCATTTCCTGTTCATCGTCCGTATACGAATCTCCTCTCAATAATGGTCCAATTCTACAGGTAGTTCTTAGCTTGGATTTTGCATAGGAGTAGAAATATTTTGGGTTTCTTGCAATATCCTGTATGGCTCTTTGTTCCCTTTGTACTTCTTCTGTCAGGTATGACATCTTAAGTTTGTGCTCTAATTCCGTGATCTCTCGGTTAAGGCTATCTCTCCTCTGTTGCAACATAACTGTGTTTTTCAGCAATTCAGTAACCAAATATCTCCCAAATATCTGAACACATTCACCTCCTCCATACTCTCTCCCTCCAATCTGATATCCAATCTTCCGTTATCTAATTTTTTTGTTATCCTCATCACCTTAATCTTTCCTATATTCACTTTTAATTTCCTTCTTTTACATACCCTACCAAACTCATCCACCAACCTCTGCAACTTCTCTTCAGAATCCCACAAAAGCACAGTGTCATCAGCAAAGAGCAACTGTGACAACTCCCACTTTGTGTTAAATTCTTTATCTTTTAACCCCACACCTCTTGCCAACACCCGAGCATTCACTTCTCTTACAACTCTATATATAAATATATTGAACAACCATGGTGACATCACACATCCTTGTCTAAGGCCCACTTTTACTGGGAAATAATCTCCCTCTCTCCTACATACTCTAACCTGAGCCTCACTATCCTCGTAAAAACTTTTCACCGCTTTCAATAACCTACCTCCTATTCCATACATTTGCAACATCTGCCACATTGCTCTCCTATCCACCCTATCATATGCCTTTTCCAAATCCATAAATGCCACAAACACCTCTTTACCCTTATCTAAATATTGTTCACATATATATGTTTCACTGCATACATTTGGTCTACACACCCCCTACCCTTCCTAAAGCCTCCTTGTTCATCTGCTATCCTTTCTGTCTTATTACTAATTCTTTCAATAATAACTCTACCATACACTTTACAGACTTATTCCCCTATAATTTTTACACTCTCTTTTGTCCCCTTTGCCTTTATACAAAGGAGCTATGCACGCTCTCTCCCAATCCCTATTTACCTTACCCTATTCCATACATTTATTAAATAAAAACACTAACCACTCTAAAATTATATCCCCACCTGCCTTTAACATTTCTATCTTTATCCCATCAATCCCAGCTGCTTTACCCCCTTTCATTCTACTCACTGCCTCACGAACTTCCCCCACACTCACAACTGGTTCTTCCTCACTCCTATAAGATGTTATTCTTCCTTGCCCTATACACGAAATCACAGCTTCCCTGTCTTCATCAACATTTAACAATTCCTCAAAATATTCCCTCCATCTTCCCGATACCTCTAACTCTCCATTTAATAACTCTCCTCTCCTATTTTTAACTGACAAATCCATTCTTTCCCTAGGCTTTCTCAACTTATTAATCTCACTCCAAAACTTTTTCTTATTTTCAACAATATTTGTTGATAACATCTCACCCACTCTCTCATTTACTCTCTTTTTACATTGCTTCACCACTTTCTTAACCTCTCTTTTTCTTTCCATATACTCCTCCCTCCTTGCATCACTTCTACTTTGTAAAAGCCTCTCATATGCTAACTTTTTCTCCCTTACTACTCTCTTTACATCATCAATCCACCAATCGCTCTTCTTCCCTCCAGCACCCACTCGCCTGTAACCACAAACTTCTGCTGAACACTCTAACACTACATTCTTAAACCTACCACATACATCTTGTAGCCCATCTGTCCTCCAACAGTTGTTTATATCTTACCCTAACCGCCTCCTCCTTTAGTTTATAAATCTTCACTTCCATTCTCCTTGTATCCCATCTACCTTTTACTCTCACTGTAGCTACAACTAAAAAGTGATCTAATATATCTGTGGCCCCTCTATAAACATGTACATCCTGAAGTCTACCCAACAGTCTTTTATCTACCAATATGTAGTCCAACAAACTACTGTCATTTCTCCCTACATCATATTTTGTATACTTATTTATCCACTTTTTCTTAAAATATGTGTTACCTATAACCTATACAAAGTTCAATCAAATGTTCCTCATTATCATTTACACCTGGTACACCAAACTTACCTACCAAACCCTCTCTATACGCTTCTCCTACTTTAGCATTTAGGTCCCCTAAGACGATTACTCTCTCACTTGGCTCAAAAGTTCCTACACACTCGCTTAACATCTCCCAAAATCTCTTCTCTCCTCTACAACCTTTTCTCCAGGTGCATACACACTTATTATGACCCACTTTTCAAATCCGACTCTTATTTTAATCCATATAATCCTTGAATTTATACATTTATATTCCCTCTTCTCTCTCCATAACTGATCCTTCAACATTATTGCCACCCCTTCCTTAGCTCTAACTCCTCAGATAATCCTGACTTAATCCCATTTATTTCTCCCCACTGAAACTCGCCTACCCCCTTCAGCTTTGTTTCGCTTAGGGCCAGGACATCCAACTTCTTTTCATTCATAACATCAGCAATCATCTCTTTCTTATCATCTGCACTACATCCACGCACATTCAAACATCCCAATTTTATGAAGTTTTCCCTTATCTTGTTTTTAGTAATTTATACAGGAGAAGGGGTTACTAGCCCATTGCTCCCGGCATTTAGTCGCTTCTTACGACACGCATAGCTTACGGAGGAAGAATTCTGTTTCACTTCCCCATGGAAATAAGCAGAAATAAACACGAACAAGAACTAGGAAGAAAAATAGAAGAAAAACCCAGAGGGGTTAGTATATAGTATATGCTTGTACATGCATGTGTAGTGTGACCTAAGTAAGTATACAACATACCCACTTACTGTTTATAGACAGAAAGCACACAATCCTACCATCATGCAACAATTGATGTTTTACACTCACTTGGTAGGACGGTAGTACCTCCCAGCGTGGTTGCTGTCTACCACCTACTACCTATCTTGATTATCATATAGAATTACTATCATAGTGTAGCAGAACACTAGAACTGAATAGTGAACTCATTACTATAGAATAGTGTAGCACAACACTGCTGAGTAACTATCATAGAATGTGTAACTCATGTAACTATATAGAATAGTGTAGCAACAACACTGCTGATGTAATTAATTTTACTAAATAAATTTCTCTCTCTCTCTCTTCTCTCCCTCTGATTTTTATCAAGTTTCTCATTATTTTAACACTTCTCCAACCTAAACCTCATTCTGTCTCTCCCTCATTCTCGTCTATCCTTTTTCCTGTCTATCCCGTTCCTTAGTCCTTCATGCTACTCACCCACCCTCACGACTCTCTCTCTCTCTCTCTCTCTCTCTCTCTCTCTCTCTCTCAACCTTCAACTCTGACAACAATGGATTGTAATAACACCTGAGAGGAATACACAGATCTATTTAATTTGTGATGGTCTGGATAATATTCACATTTTCTAGCTAGTCACCCCTGACATTTACCACCACAGAAAACGGAAAGATAACAACAACAAACACAATAATTAATATAGAGGGCAAGACACCACTCCCACGGGCCCCCTAGGGAGGGGAATAGTCCCACGTGCCCTCCTGGGGCGGGGAAGGTGCCAGAGTTGGAGCTTGCTACTGTCTGCAGCTCCCAGGACTGCCGTTGGCAGACCAGAGGCCTAGCTTCTTCCTACGAGCCCCGTGAGGGCGGGGAATGTGGCTAGGCCTGGGGACAGTTGGGCCCAGAAGATGAGGAGGTCCTTGTACCTCCTCCCATGGGAGACATAGGTCTCACGACACTCCCAAACAGGGGGCCAAGGTCGGGTCACCATCTGGAAAAGACCCGGGCCGGGAGAGTACCGGCGAATCAAGAACAACAAAAATAATTAATAACAGACAAGAAAATATATAAAAATTAAAAGACCTAAAAGAGATATTTAATCACTACAATAATTTGTAATGATTTAATATATCCCAGAAAAATGTGAGAGAGGTGGGAGAGAGGGTGTGAGAGTTAGATGGGAGTGAGTGAGGGTGATATGGGAGTTGCGAGGGGGAATGGGTGAGAGGGGGTGTAAGGGTGTGTGTGGGGTGTGTGGGAGAGAGAAGGGGTGTGTGACAGGGGTGCGAGAGAGGGCTGTGTGAGAGAAGAAGAGGTAAGGAAGGGAAGGGGGGTGGTGAGGGGTAGAGCAGGTTCATCTTACAGTTTAAGCGTTCACACAGAACAGGAAGTCTAGGATAATCTCTCTCAATTACATCATCAACCTTGCCCAGTGACTGCCACAAACAAGGCACCAAGCCACTGCCCAGTGACTGCCACAAACAAGGCACCAAGCCACTGCCCAGTGACTGCCACAAACAAGGCACCAAGCCACTGCCCAGTGACTGCCACAAACAAGGCACCAAGCCACTGCCCAGTGACTGCCACAAACAAGGCACCAAGCCACTGCCCAGTGACTGCCACAAACAAGGCACCAAGCCACTGCCCAGTGACTGCCACAAACAAGGCACCAAGCCACTGCCCAGTGACTGCCACAAACAAGGCACCAAGCCACTGCCCAGTGACTGCCACAAACAAGGCACCAAGCCACTGCCCAGTGACTGCCACAAACAAGGCACCAAGCCACTGCCCAGTGACTGCCACAAACAAGGCACCAAGCCACTGCCCAGTGACTGCCACAAACAAGGCACAAGCCACTGCCCAGTGACTGCCACAAACAAGGCACCAAGCCACTGCCCAGTGACTGCCACAAACAAGGCACCAAGCCACTGCCCAGTGACTGCCACAAACAAGGCACCAAGCCACTGCCCAGTGACTGCCACAAACAAGGCACCAAGCCACTGCCCAGTGACTGCCACAAACAAGGCACCAAGCCACTGCCCAGTGACTGCCACAAACAAGGCACCAAGCCACTGCCCAGTGACTGCCACAAACAAGGCACCAGCCACTGCCCAGTGACTGCCACAAACAAGGCACCAAGCCACTGCCCAGTGACTGCCACAGACAAGGCACCAAGCCACTGCCCAGTGACTGCCACAAACAAGGCACCAAGCCACTGCCCAGTGACTGCCACAAACAAGGCACCAAGCCACTGCCCAGTGACTGCCACAAACAAGGCACCAAGCCACTGCCCAGTGACTGCCACAAACAAGGCACCATGCCACTGCCCAGTGACTGCCACAAACAAGGCACCAAGCCACTGCCCAGTGACTGCCACAAACAAGGCACCAAGCCACTGCCCAGTGACTGCCACAGACAAGGCACCAAGCCACTGCCCACTACACCCTTAGTGACGGCACTTTCTTGCCTAGTATGCAAATGAACGTGAGTATGCTTGATGCTACTCCCCAGGACTCTCTGCTCGTTCCTAACAACTGCGTCAGGCAAGAGATAGTAATGGGTGAAATTGCAGGTTGCCTGCGCTATCAGGATTACATCAAACTGCCGCAGGATGCGCCAGCCTGCCTCTCCAACTCTCACGTTTAATTTTGGTCCCAGAGAATTAAACCAATCAGTTTTTATGATGTTTTCTCAAATACACACTGGGTGTGTGTGTGTGTGTGTACTCACCTAGTTGTGGTTGCAGGGGTCGAGTTACAACTCCTGGCCCCACCTCTTCACTGGCCGCTACTAGGTCACTCTTCCTTCTCCATGAGCTTTATCATACCTCTTCTTAAAGCTATGCATAAATTCTGCCTCCACTACTATATTTCCCAGACTATTCCACTTCCTGACAACTCTGTGACTGAAGAAATACTTCAACTTCCAACTGTGTCCCCTTGTTGCTGTGTCCCATCTCTGGAACATCCTGTCTCTGTCCACCTTGTCGATTCCTCTCTGTATTTTATATGTCGTTATCATATCCTCCCTATCTCTCATGTCCTCCAGTGTCGTCAGGTCGATTTCCCTTAACCTCTCCCCGTAGGACATGCCCCTTAGCTCCGGGACTAGTCTTGTTGCAAACCTTTGCACTTTCTCCAATTTCCTGACGTGCTTAGCTAGGTGTGGATTCCAAACTGGTGCTGCATGTGTGTGTGTTGTGTGTGTGTGTGTGTGTGTGTGTGTGTGTGTGTGTGTGTGTACACCGCGTCAGTGTACACCTGCCTCCCCTCCTTAATTACCCCCTCGCTATTTATACAGCAACATGAGGTAGCAGGCGGGGTTAACCACCATGTAATTGCTAATCAGGTGAACCAATCAGGCGATTAATCGATCAATCAGGAAATGAATCAGGCAGCAAGTCATCCATTATATTAGCTGATAGGTTAATATGTTAATTAACCAATCAGTTAACAAGCTAATTGACCAATCATTTAATAAGATAATTAACTAATCAGTTAAGATAATTAACCAGTCAGTTAATAAGATAATTAACCAGTCAGTTAATAAGATAATTAACCAGTCAGTTAATAAGATAATTAACCAGTCAGTTAATAAGATAATTAACCAGTCAGTTAATAAGATAATTAACCAGTAAGTTAATAAGATAATTAACCAATCAGTTAATAAAATAATTAACCAATCACTTTAATTAACCAATCAATAAGGTTAATTAATCAATAATGTTAATTAACCAATCACTAAGGTTAATTAAGCAATCAATAATGTTAATTAACCAATCGCTCAAGTTAATACAAACAAACAAGTTAGTTCAACAATCAACCAATAATTCAACCAATTAGCCAAATCGAGACAACAATCAACCAGGCTGTTGCTGCCAGCGTCCCGCAGATGCACGCTCTCTCACTATCTCCCTCACTCTTACTTTTTTTTTACACAGTGTTTGACAAGGTTAGGGTAAGGATCCCTAGCTTTATTGACAAGCTTTTTACAAGCTAAGGATCCCTAGCTTTATTGACAAGCTTTTTACAAGCTAAGGATTCATAACTTTTTACAAGCTAAGGTCCTACTATGCCAGCTCATTTGAAAGCTAATGTTGAACCTGCAAGTATTTGAAAGGATTTATTGTTATGAGCCATCTGTCTCTCTGTTCTCATCTGTCTCCTCTCTCTCATACTCTCTCACTCTCACTCTCATTCTCTCACTATCTCCCTCACTCTCTCTCATTATCTCCCTCACTCTTAATCTCACTCTCTCTCTCTCTCTCTCATGTGATATTTAAAGGACAGTCCCCAAGGCATCAGCATTAGGAGGATTTCAGTGTAATCTCCGGATTACTGCTGCACGGAAGGGGTCGTAAATCCTGAACACGCCGAATTAAAATCCCTCGGTAATCCAGGGAACAACCGGGACGAAATCCGGATTAACTACTAAACAAAAAAATCCCTCCACACAACACTACGTGTAAATCACCTGTAATCCAGAGTGATAATCCAGATTATCCAGGTGTTAATCAAGGGTGATAATGCATATTATCCGGGTGATATTCATGTGATTTTCCAGGTAATAATTCAACTGATAATCTAAGTGATAATCCAGGTGGATAATTTAAGTAAAACTAAAGGTGATGATTAAAGTGATAATCCAAGTCATAATCCAGGTGATAATGAAAGTGATAATCCCGGTGATAATCCAGGTGATAATCCAGGTGATAATCAAGTCATAATCCAGGTGATAATGCAAGTGATAATCCAGGTGATAATGCAAGTGATAATCCTGGTGATAATCCAAGTCATAATCCAGGTGATAATACAAGTGATAATCCAGGTGATAATGCAAGTCATAATCCAGGTGATAATGCAAGTGATAATCCTGGTGATAATCCAAGTCATAATCCAGGTGATAATGCAAGTGATAATCCTTGTGATAATACAAGTCATAATCCAGGTGATAATCCAAGTTGCAATAAGCAACCCTCCTGAAAGGACAAAATAATCGAGGAACATATAATTATAATCCAGAGTTAACGAGCAAAGATAACTGATTATTAATTATTATTATTATGATTATTATTATTATTATGGAGAAGGTTGTCTAGTTCAAAGTTCGGAAATTATCTAAATCAAAATCAATGAGTATTCTTACCTACGTCAAAATCAATGAATATTCTTACCTACGTCAAAATCATTGAGTATTCTTACCTACGTCAAAATCATGTATTCTACCTACGTCAAAATCATTGAGTATTCTTACCTACGTCAAAATCAATGAATATTCTTACCTACGTCAAAATCATTGAGTATTCTTACCTACGTCAAAATCATATGAATATTCTTACCTACGTCAAAATCATTGAGTATTCTTACCTACGTCAAAATCAATTAATATTCTTACCTACGTCAAGATCAGTGAGTATTCTTACCTACGTCAATCAAGATTTACGCAAGATGAGTATTCTTACCTACGTCAAGATGAGTGAGTATTCTTACCTACGTCAAGATGAGTGAGTATTCTTACCTATGTCAAGATGAGTGAGTATTCTTACCTACGTCAAGATGAGTGAGTATTCTTACCTACGTCAAGAGAGTATATTCCTGTCAAGTGAGTGAATTCTTACCTACGTCAAGATGAGTGAGTATTCTTACCTACGCAGATCAGTAGTATCCAGTCAAGTGAGTATTCTTACCTACGTCAAGATCAGTGAGTATTCTTACCTACGTCAAGATGGTGAGTATTCTTACCTACGTCAAGATGAGTGAGTATTCTTACCTACATCAAGATGAGTGAGTATTCTTACCTAATCTACCGTCAAGATCAGTGAGTATTCTTCCTACGTCAAGATGAGTGAGTATTCTTACCTACGTCAAGATGAGTGAGTATTCTTACCTACGTCAAGATGAGTGAGTATTCTTCTACTACACGTCAAGATGAGTGAGTATTCTTACCTACGTCAAGATGAGTGAAAAGTATTCTTACCTACGTCAAGATCAAGTGAAGGGTATTCTTACCTACGTCGTCAAGATGAGTGAGTATTCTTACCTACGTCAAGATCAGTGAGTATTCTTACCTACGTCAAGATCAGTGAGTATTCTTACCTACGTCAAGATGAGTGAGTATTCTTACCTACGTCAAGATGAGTGAGTATTCTTGCCACAGCGAGAGTAATACATAATAATGCACAAGTGTACGACACATGAAGACCACAGCTTCCATAACCATACTGGAGTGAGAGGGATGGGAGGAAGTGTAAAATATATCCACTGAAAAGTAGGGGCGCCTTGGGCACAATAAGAGAACACTGTATCAACATCCGTGGTCCAATACTCTTCAACCTGCTATCAGCAGATATCAACCTACCACCAGTAGATATCAACCTGATACCAGTAGATATCAACCTACCACCAGTAGATATCAACCTGCTACCAGTAGATATCAACCTACCACCAGTAGATATCAACCGCTACCAGTAGATATCAACCTACCACCAGTAGATATCAACCTGCTACCAGTAGATATCAACCTACAACCAGTAGATATCAACCTGCTACCAGTAGATATCAACCTACCACCAGTAGATATCAACCTGCTACCAGTAGATATCAACCTGCTATCAGCAGATATCAGAAATATTTCTGGAAACAAGTGTAGAAGTCTTCAAGAAGATACTGATCACTACCTCCGCTAAGTGCCAGATCACCCAGGCTGTGATAGCTGTGTAGGCCAGCGGGTCACCAGCAGCAACAGCCTGGTTGAACAAGCACCCAAACAAGGAAGCCTGGCCCTGGGATGGGTGGAAAAACTCTCGAGATAGGTCACAGGTGATTCACAGGCAGGTCAAAGACTATGAAATGGGTGAAATTTCGATATTCTCCAGAAACAGGGTGGGTGGGCCAGGGTGGGCGGACAGGGTGGGTGGGCCAGGGTGGGTGGTTCAGGGTGGGTGGGTCAGGATGGGTGGGAATGTTCTACTTACACGACAAAAGATATCAGTATTGGCCACCGCCCACTACCACCCCCACCACCACTACCATCACCTCCACCACTACCACCCCCACCTCCACCACCACCCACAGTGTGATGCAACCAGGTGGCAGCCCGCCCTCTTCCAGCCTGTGGATGGGCGGGGGCTTGGCAGCCAAGAGGCTGGCGAGATGGGCGTGGATGAGAGTAGGTGTGTACGTGGGTGTCCGGGTATGGTTGTGGGTGGGCGTGGGTGATTGTGGACATGGGCAGGGGTGTTGTGGATACGGGCTTAGGTTAGGTAAGGTTCGTCAGGAAACAGGACAAGTGTTTCCTGACGCGGGTCTTAGTCATATAACGACCCACAGCTGGAGCTCTTGGTCATCTGACCGAGGCTTACCGGTCCACCTCTTTAAAAATTAAGATTTTTTTTTGTGGACACGGGCGTGGGTGATATACCTCTGATACAAGTTAAATGAGTTTCAAGTTATTCTATTGCCCAACTGACTCAAGAAACCAACAAAATTATTACCAACAAATCAGGGAACGAGTGTGTAGAAATACACCTTAACTGAGTGAATGTTATTAAGAGCCACCTGGCCCAGTGGTTGACGCTCTGGCCTGAGAGTGTTACGACTCATTTGACTTGGGTTGAAACCCCACCCGTTCCCTGATCTATTCCCGAAGCCTGGTCCTGGACCAGGCTTCTCTGGTGCTTGCCTGGTCAACCAGGCTGTTGCTGCTGGTGGCTCGCTGGCCCACATATCCACCACAGCCTGGTTAATCTGGCACCTGGTGAAGATACTTGTCTAGTTTCCTCCTGAAGACTTCTACTTGTTCAGCAGTGTTTCTGATATCATCTGGTAAGATGTTGAATAGTCTAGGACCATGACTGTTGATACAGTGCTCTCCTGTGCCCACGGCGTCCCTGCTTTTCACTGAGATTATTTTTCACTTCCTCAAATATCTCTCACTTCAGTATATTGTTATGGTAGTGTGCAGATTTTGGACAATGCCCTCAAGACTCCAGGTATATATTATCATGTATCTATCCTCCACTCCAGCGAGTACATTAAATATTTAGGGACTAATGCGTCCACAGCAATTTAAATGCTTTACAGGTTCTATGTAGGCCGTAAACGATCTCTGTATCTGTTCAAGTTCTGATATCTCTCCTGCCCTGAACGAGGCCGTCAACAATGAGCGATATTCTAAACGAGAGCACAAGCAAGACTCGTGTCACTACTGGCACTATTTCCCTTGTTTGGAAAGTTCTCATTATCCACCCCGTCATTTTCCTGGCTGCTGACATTTACCGTATTGTGCTTTGCAAGAAAGGATAGCCGACATAATTACTCCCAAATCTTTCGCATGTTTCTCGTTTCTTGATGAATCTCGGGTTTTGTACAGTGGCCATTTTCAGTTCTTCCTTCTTTCCATACCTAAGCAGCTGAAACTTATCACCACTGAACGTCAGGTTCTCCACTGCCCACTGGAAAACCCTGCTAATATCTTCCAGTATTTTTTTTTTTGTCTTCTGCTGAGATGACTTTCATGCTTATTTGGTATCATCCGCAAATGTTGATTCAAAACTGCGATGGGTGTTTTTATTGTCTGTTATGAAGATAAGAAACAATAAAGGAACCAGGACCGTACCTTGGGGTACTGACCTTCTACCTCGCTCATGATCGAGTTTCTCTGTATATTACTACTCTTTGCGTTCTGTATTAGGAACAAGAAAATCCATCTGTCTACTTTCCCAATTATGACTATGCCCTTCATTTTGTGTGCAATCACCCCGTGATCACACCCCATGATAGCCTTTGCAAAATCCGTGTATACCAATCTGGGTTTTGGTTATCTTACAACGCCTCGGTAATTCTGTCAGGTTCAGCAGTTGTGACAAGTATGATCTTCCAGGTCTAAAACCATGCTGGCTTGGGTTGTGCAAATTGTGCTGTTCAATAATAAGTTCCAATTTGGCGTCTCATCACTCTTTCGAAGACTTTAATGATGTGTGATGTTAATTAAAGCGATTGGTCTCTAATGTTTGGCTAGGGTGGTTGTGGACACGAGCCAAGAATGCCAAGGGTGGTTGTGAACACGAGCCAAGGATGCCAAGGGTGGTTGTGAACACGAGCCAGGGATGCCAAGGGTGGTTGTGAACACGAGCCAGGGATGCCAAGGGTGGTTGTGAACACGAGCCAGGGATGCCAAGGGTGGTTGTGAACACGAGCCAGGGATGCCAAGGGTGGTTGTGAACACGAGCCAGGGATGCCAAGGTGGTTGTGAACACGAGCCAGGGATGCCAAGGGTGGTTGTGGACACGAGCCAGGGATGCCAAGGGTGGTTGTGAACACGAGCCAGGGATGCCAAGGGTTAGTTTATTGAACACGACCAGGGATGCCAAGGGTGGTTGTGAACACGAGCCAGGGATGCCAAGTGGTGGTTGTGAACTCTAGCCAAAAGAGGATTCCAAGGGAAGTGTGAAACGAGCCTAGGGATGACTAAGGGCTGAGCTGGAACCAGAGCCAGGGGATGCCACAGGCTCTAACAGGAAGTTATTTTTTTCCATTAAACAATACTGGATACATCAGCAGTGTGCTGCTACACTATTTTACATAATAAGTTACAGAGTGGGAACAAGCTGGCTGTGTTTACCTCTCATATTCCTACACGGATGAGACTTCAGTAGATGTCAGCCTGAGCTGGGAGACTTCAGTAGTGTCAGCCTGAGCTGGGAGACTTCAGTAGTGTCAGCCTGAGCTGGGAGACTTCAGTAGTGTCAACCTGAGCTGGGAGACTTCAGTATGTCAACCTGAGCTGGGAGACTTCAGTAGTGTCAACCTGAGGTGGGAGACTTCAGTAGTGTCAACCTGAGCTGGGAGACTTCAGTAGTGTCAGCCTGAGCTGGGAGACTTCAGTAGTGTCAACCTGAGCTGGGAGACTTCAGTAGTGTCAACCTGAGCTGGGAGACTTCAGTATGTCAGCCTGAGCTGGGAGACTTCAGTAGTGTCAGCCTGAGCTGGGAGACTTCAGTAGTGTCAGCCTGATCTGGGAGACTTCAGTAGTGTTAGCCTGAGCTGGGAGACTTCAGTAGTGTCAGCCTGAGCTAGAGACTTCAGTAGTGTCAGCCTGAGCTGGGAGACTTCAGTAGTGTCAACCTGAGCTGGGAGACTTCAGTAGTGTCACCTGAGCTGGGAGACTTCAGTAGTGTCAGCCTGAGCTGGGAGACTTCATAGTGTCAGCTGAGCTGGGAGACTTCAGTAGTGTCAGCCTGAGCTGGGAGACTTCAGTAGTGTCAGCCTAAAGCTGGAGACTTCAGTAGTGTTAGCCTGAGCTGGGAGACTTCAGTAGTGTCAGCCTGAGCTGGGAGACTTCAGTAGTGTCAGCCTGAGCTGGGAGACTTCAGTAGTGTCAAGCCTGAGCTGGGAGACTTCAGTACTGTCAACCTGAGCTGGGAGACTTCAGTACTGTCAACCTGAGCTGGGAGACTTCAATAGTGTCAGCTTGAGCTGGGAGACTTCAGTGGTGTCAGCCTGAGCTGGGAGACTTCAGTAGTGTCAGCCTGAGCTGGGAGACTTCAGTAGTGTTAGCCTGAGCTGGGAGACTTCAGTAGTGTCAACCTGAGCTGGGAGACTTCAATAGTGTCAGCTTGAGCTGGGAGACTTCAGTAGTGTCAACCTGAGCTGGGAGACTTCAATAGTGTCAGCTTGAGCTGGGAGACTTCAGTAGTGTCAGCCTGAGCTGGGAGACTTCAGTAGTGTTAGCCTGAGCTGGGAGACTTCAGTAGTGTCAGCCTGAGCTGGGAGACTTCAGTAGTGTTAGCCTGAGCTGGGAGACTTCAGTAGTGTCAGCCTGAGCTGGAGACTTCAGTAGTGTCAGCCTGAGCTGGGAGACTTCAGTAGTGTCAACCTGAGCTGGGAGACTTCAGTACTGTCAACCTGAGCTGGGAGACTTCAGTAGTGTCAACCTGAGCTGGGAGACTTCAATAGTGTCAGCTTGAGGTGGGAGACTTCAGTAGTGTCAGCCTGAGCTGGGAGACTTCAGTAGTGTCAGCCTGAGCTGGGAGACTTCAGTAGTGTCAGCCTGAACTATGAGACTTCAGTAAGGTTATGAGGATATCATTAAACATTCTACTCTAGATAGGTTCAGATTCACTTCCAGCAGGTCTGGAGTCACTATCACCTGTGATGAGTTGAGAAAGTGTACGGGTGTGACTCATCTGGAGGGAGGGTATACTAAATCTATGCCCCTATCCTCATTCTTGCTCTCCCCATCCTTCCTTCTCCCCCCATCCTTCCTTCCCTCGCCCCCATCCTTCCTTCCCTCGCCCCCATCCTTCCTTCCCTCGCCCCCCCGCCTGCATCATGCAATTGAAAGATCATGACAGCTATTGGAATTTAATTCCCTTTGAGAGTAGATAAATTACATGGAATTTACAGAAGATAGTGTAACAAGATTTATTTTTGCAAATGCCAATCATGATGACTTGTCCACTGCAATATATATATATATATATATATAATATATATATATATATATATATATATATATTATATAAATCCATAAAGGTATATCAAATATGCAAACATATGATGAAGTTCAGGTTCTTGGACATGTTCTGATAATGTGAACAATTCTTATTTTCATAGTGATTTCTCTCATATATATATATATATATATATATATATATATATATATATATATATATATATATATATATATATATATATATGTGTGTGTGTGTGTGTGTGTGTGTGTGTGTGTGTGTGTGTGTGTGGCGCGCAGTGTTCGCCTAGCAAAGTCAACTGTTGGTGGGAGTCTGAAGAGAGCTTTCAACACTGGTGATTGTGCAGCGCTGCGTCAAGGAAGATGTGGAAGAAAACGCAAGACAACACCTCACGATGACAAGGTGATCATAAGAAATAGTGTGAAGGATCCCAAGAAAACCAACAAAGATTTACAGAGAGATTTGGCTTCAACTGGCGTAAATGTTGATTCTTCACCAGTTCGACGAAGGCTCCTTGAAGTTGGTAGAACTGCCAGAAAGCATAAAACGACACAATTATTGACTGCTGCTATGAAGAAAAAAGGGTGCGGTGGGCACTCAATTATGAGGATGGATGACAGATGAATGTAGAATGAACACATTCAACAAGAGCCAAAACACCCACCTAAGATGTTTTGGGTTAGTGTTACTGCTAAGGGCCTGGACGGCTTGTTATTGTTGAGGGAACGATGAACAGCGACAAATATAAGGCAATCCTGGCAACTCATTTTCTTCCTATTTTGGATAAAGACTTTCCTGACGAAGAAGGTATTTTCCAGCAGGATCTTGGTCCATGCCACACTTCCAGAAAAATGCTGACATTCTTCGAAGAGAGTGGGGCTAAGCATTCTACACTGGACTGGAAGGTTCTCCTGACATCAACCCACTTGAGAATCTATGAGCAATAACCAAACGCAGGATCGTGAAACAGGACTGTTCAACTGTGAAACTAATTGCTGTTGTTATTAGGACCTGGTACCATGACGGAGAACTTGCCAAAATGTGTTCATTGGTCTATTCTATAACAAAGTATGTAGCAATGATTATGAAATCAAAGGGTAATCATATCTCTCATTAAATCAATGATCTGTCATATCATTGCCGTGTATTTTTCAAATAAACATTAATTTTCCAAATAAATGTCTTATTTCATCACTGTACCAATTAATATGCACACTACTGTATGCATGTATAAACATGTACTCGGAAAAAGGCGTAATGAAGGACTCAAACTAAATTTTAGAATTTAGCGTTAATGGTACCATCTTAAGATTTCTAGAATTATCAGTGTAGAGTACTTACCAAGAGGTGACCTTGAAACAAAGTGGTGACTTGACCTTACCTGTAAAGAAAACAAAACACTGTTAGTACTCACCAATTAAAATATATATATATATATATATATATATATATATATATATATATATATATATATATATATATATATATATATATATATATATATACATATTTTACATAAGAGAGCAAGCGTCCCACTGACAACAATAAAAATAAGACACAAGCGTCGAGAAAGCTCTTGTGAGAATAATAAAAGCTTGATCAGCACCTGTGTATCAGATCAGCTACCAGTCTAGTCTAAGTTAAAAGACTTGAACTGTAAATACACACGAGACAAGGTCACCAAGTCTCTGAAAAAGAGAAGATTTAGAAAAGACGTCATGACAACATACACGATGCCTAGAAATATTAAAAGCAGACTCAGACCAGCACGAGAGGACATTAAACGAGTTAAATGAACAGACGAGTGTCACATGACCAGTCAATAAATACCAGCAGTGGAGGTAGAACATAGGGGAAAATTATTGGGAAAATGGTGGTGACTGCAACAAGGACTGACCACCACAACTGTAACTCAGCAGTTGACTGACTGCAACTAGGACTGACCACCACAACTGTAACTCAGCAGTTGACTGACTGCAACAAGGACTGACCACCACAACAGTAACTCAGCAGTTGACTGACTGCAACAAGGACTGACCACCACAACTGTAACTCAGCAGTTAACTGACTGCAACAAGGACTGACCACCACAACAGTAACTCAGCAGTTGACTGACTGCAACAAGGACTGACCACCACAACTGTAACTCAGCAGTTGACTGCAACAAGGACTGACCACCACAACAGTAACTCAGCAGTTGACTGACTGCAACAAGGACTGACCACCACAACTGTAACTCAGCAGTTGACTGACTGCAACAAGGACTGACCACCACAACAGTAACTCAGCAGTTGACTGACTGCAACAAGGACTGACCACCACAACTGTAACTCAGCAGTTGACTGACTGCAACAAGGACTGACCACCACAACTGTAACTCAGCAGTTGACTGACTGCAACAAGGACTGACCACCACAACAGTAACTCAGCAGTTGACTGCTGCAACAAGGACTGACCACCACAACAGTAACTCAGCAGTTGACTGACTGCAACAAGGACTGACCACCACAACTGTAACTCAGCAGTTGACTGACTGCAACAAGGACTGACCACCACAACTGTAACTCAGCAGTTGACTGACTGCAACAAGGACTGACCACCACAACAGTAACTCAGCAGTTGACTGCTGCAACAAGGACTGACCACCACAACTGTAACTCAGCAGTTGACTGACTGCAACAAGGACTGACCACCACAACAGTAACTCAGCAGTTGACTGACTGCAACAAGGACTGACCACCACAACTGTAACTCAGCAGTTGACTGACTGCAACAAGGACTGACCCCCACAACTGTAACTCAGCAGTTGACTGACTGCAACAAGGACTGACCACCACAACAGTAACTCAGCAGTTGACTGACTGCAACAATGACAACAACCGTAACTCAGCAGTTGACTGACTGCAACAATGACTGACAACAACAACAGTAACTCAGCAGTTGACTGACTGCAACAATGACTGACAACAACAACCGTAACTCAGCAGTTGACTGACTGCAACAATGACTGACAACAACAGTAACTCAGCAGTTGACTGACTGCAACAATGACTGACAACAACAACCGTAACTCAGCAGTTGACTGACTGCAACAATGACTGACAACAACAACAGTAACTCAGCAGTTGACTGACTGCAACAATGACTGACAACAACAACAGTAACTCAGCAGTTGACTGACTGCAACAAGTACTGACGACCACAACAGTAACTCAGCAGTTGACTGACTGCAGCAAGGACTGACAACAACAGTAACTCAGCAGTTGACTGACTGCAACAAGTACTGACCACCACAACAGTAACTCAGCAGTTGACTGACTGCAACAAGGACTGACAACAACAACCGTAACTCAGCAGTTGACTGACTGCAACAAGGACTGACAACAACAACAGTAACTCAGCAGTTGACTGACTGCAACAAGTACTGACGACCACAACAGTAACTCAGCAGTTGACTGACTGCAGCAAGGACTGACAACAACAGTAACTCAGCAGTTGACTGACTGCAACAAGTACTGACCACCACAACAGTAACTCAGCAGCTGACTGACTGCAACAAGGACTGACAACAACAACCGTAACTCAGCAGTTGACTGACTGCAACAAGTACTGACCACCACAACAGTAACTCAGCAGCTGACTGACTGCAACAAGGACTGACAACAACAACCGTAACTCAGCAGTTGACTGACTGCAACAAGGACTGACAACAACAACAGTAACTCAGCAGTTGACTGACTGCAACAAGTACTGACCACCACGACCCATCAGCTACAGGAACAGATGACCAAGATTAAAGTGACCTGGGGTCACTAGGGCTGCATGTCACCTCTCAAGAACACTTTAATCCCAAAAATATAGATTAACAGAAGGAGTAAAGGTAATATAATAAAGAAGTACAAAAGAATGAGATAATAACAAGGTGGACAGGGATAGACTGGAAGAGAAACAGGAAACAGGACAACGGTGGTACAACGGGAAAAGCCTTGATGTTACTCCACATTTTTACGTTGAGATTTCTCAAGCATTTTCACGAAATTTATTTTTTTCCTACAAAAATTGGGGTTTTTGGATTAAAAAAAATTTAGAGCAAAAGTTCCTATTCTTTGTATATACACTCAAAGACATACACCTTTTAATGTATATATGAGGAAATACACACTCTTTTAGTGTATGAAAATAGGGATACACATTACCCAGTATATATACACACAGATACACACCTCTCAGTGTATATAAGAACGAAATATAAAAAAGGAGCACTGCAACAGGCCTTCTGGTCCATGCTAGGCATGTCCAACCCACACCCATTCATGTACATGTCTGACCTATTTTTGAAGCTACTCAAGGTTCTCTCCACAATAACGCTAATGGGGAGTTTGTTCCACTCATCTACAACTCTATTACCAAACCAGTGCTTTCCTATATCCTTCCTGAATCTGAATTTTTCCAACTTAAAACCATTGCTGCGAGTCCTGTTTTGGCTAGATATTTTTAGCACGTTATTTACATCCCCTTTATTTATTCCTGCTTCCCATTTATGCAACTCAATCATACTCCCTCTAATTCTGTGCCTCTCTAGAGAGTGTAGATTCAGTGCTTTCAACCTATCTTCGTGTATATGCACAAACATACACACCTCTCAGTGTATATATACATACACACCTCAGTGTATATATACAGACATACAAACCTCTCAGTATATATATACAGACATACACACCTCTCAGTGTATATATACAGACATACACACCTCTGTGTATATATACATACACACCTCTCAGTGTATATATACAGACATACACACCTCTCAGTGTATATATATATATAGACATATACACCTCTCAAGTGGTTATATACAGATATACTCACTTCTCGTTGTATGCACACAGACATACACACCTCTCAAGTGTTTATACACAGAGATACACAAGTCTTGGTGTATATACGCATAGATACACACTTCTCAATGTATATACACACACCTCTCAGTGCCTACAACCTTCAAAAACAACCGGAAACAGAGGACGGGAGGCCCCAGCCACACAATGCCAATCCTCTGACGACAAAAGAAGTTAAAAACAACATACCAATGAACGACACACATCACACACAATGAACTGAGATACAATCTGACCATGGATTCTGAAGGAGGCGGCGTAGGTACTATGCAAACCACCAGTACCAATCCATAACAAATCACTGGAGACTAGAGAGCTGCCAGATGGCGAAGAACTGCAAGTGTAGTGATTTTTAAAACGCCGACATGAAATGCTAAATGAGCACATTATGGCATAGAAAGTGTAGACGGACCAAGACTCTTTAACACCCTCCCTTCAAACGTAAGTGTAAAGGGATCACGACTCGTCAAAAAAAAACTTCTTATATAAAGGAAATTACCAACAAGGCCAATGCTATCTTCAAGTGGGGAACCACAAGCGGGAAACCACAAGAGGGGAACCACAACTGAAGAACTCTAAGTGGATCCTGGAGTTCAACCCCAGTAAAGAGCTACTGGAGTTCAACCCCAGCAAGAACCGACCCGTGAGAGTACCTGATAAAGATACACATTTAAGTGACTGCGGGTATTCATTTGGGTCCCTGCGGGTACCTGCGGGTACCACTGGGCCAGGAGCTCTTAACATCTACACAATAAATTGTAAAATTAAATATTTTACCTTTGTCAAGATCATTTTTAAAAAATAACTGAATATTGGCAACACTCTTCATTTTGTTCTCATTTGTTTTGTTGTGATTATTGCTATTGTTTGTGTACTTAACATTTTTTTGTGGCTGCTATTGTTATTGTTTTTGTTGTTGTTATTGTTTTAAAGTTTATTTTTGTTGTTTCTATTATTTTTATTATCTTAATTCTGAGTTAATCCATCACAGAAAACCTTCCTGTGTGCAGCAAGTATTGTTCAGTGTGCGTCACACGACAGCACGCGTCCTGCATCCGTCGCCACAGTGTGCGTCACACGACAGCACGCGTCCTGCATCCGTCACCACAGTGTGCGTCACACGACAGCACGCGTCCTGCATCCGTCACCACAGTGTGCGTCACACGACAGCACGCGTCCTGCATCCGTCACCACAGTGTGCGTCACACGACAGCACGCGTCCTGCATCCGTCACCACAGTGTGCGTCACACGACAGCACGCGTCCTGCATCCGTCACCACAGTGTGCGTCACACGACAGCACGCGTCCTGCATCCGTCACCCAGTGTGCGTCCACGACAGCACGCGTCCGCATCCGTCACCACAGTGTGCGTCACACGACAGCACGCGTCCTGCATCCGTCACCACAGTGTGCGTCACACGACAGCACGCGTCCTGCATCCGTCACCACAGTGTGCGTCACACGACAGCACGCGTCCTGCATCCGTCGCCACAGTGTGCGTCACACGACAGCACACGTCCTGCATCCGTCACCACGTGTGTCAACGACAGCACGCGTCCTGCATCCGTCACCACAGTGTGCGTCACGACAGTAACGTCCTGCATCCGTCACCACTGTGCGTCACACGACAGCACGCGTCCTGCATCCGTCACCACAGTGTGCGTCACGACAGCACGCGTCCTGCATCCGTCACCACAGTGTGCGTCACACGACAGCACGCGTCCTGCATCCGTCACCACAGTGTGCGTCACACGACAGTACACGTCCTGCATCCGTCACCACTGTGCGTCACACGACAGCACGCGTCCTGCATCCGTCACCACAGTGTGCGTCACACGACAGCACACGTCTTGCATCCGTCACCAATCATCTTAAAGCAGGGTAGGTTACTGCTGAGGTGAATGTAGGGACCCACATTCAAAGATAACTAATATTTGTAACAGTAAAGAGTGAGGGGGCGGGGCGGGGTGTGAGCTGCAGGCTATCTTGCCTTGTAACTAGACACAGTCTTGTAGGTCAAGTCACTGTAAGCTCAGCGAGAGTTCATAGGGTATAACCGTTTCTGCTCACGTGACCAACCGATGCAACCGTTAGCCCAATGTCAAAGGTCACCCATGTCAAAGGTCAACCCTTTGAACGCTATGAGCCCTGCTCGGGGCAGTACCTTAGTCACCATCGAGACACCGTGTATAGAAGAACCAGGCCTGCGAACTCTGAGATTCCACCCTGTCTAATTGACTTTAATATACCAAGTTACCATCCCAAACTCGTCTGTTCATTACCCAATCTACGAAAGAACCTCCACGCAACAGTCAGTCCTTCACCCACTTTAAGGGAGGGACGAGCCCTTCCCTTAAGGAAGATTGAAAAATTATGGAATTTATTTTTTTCTTATCAAAAAATAGTGCATCATTCTGGCAACATTTTGGTGTAAACAGTTTGTTTCTATCATATTTCTCAGTATGTTTTTCCTTAAATGTAATTTTTTTGTTCTTGGTTTCATAAATAATACATGTTGCCAATTAGTGTTTTTTTTTCCTCCCAAAATTACGATTTTTATTATTGTTTCATACAAAATACACTTCAAAGCATCATCTCTGATGCCTCCTTTCAAGTGCAGGAACTAATGCTAGCTCAGTCGCCTCTGGGGTCTCAACAAGTGTTGATGTGTGCAACACGCTGAGGTTTAGCGCTCCATATCCATAGAGTTTTACACAAAAAAATATATCAATAACTCAGAAATCAATTATTGACATTGTGAGCCATTTTTTGCGAAAAGTATTAATAGGATTGTCATGATTTTTGCACACATTATTGAGTAAAGAAGATGGCTCTACAAACACCCATTGAGGATTTCCAATATCTTTTACAGCTTTGTTTGTATTAGTAACAGACAGGACAAGCTTCAATCCACTGCAGGGGTATACACAATTCCTTGTAATGACTGCAGCAAATTATACATCGGCGAAACATCCAGAGACCTCCAAACACGTATTTCAGAACACCAGTACGCAGGCAGATCTGACGACCCAAGAAATGCCTGTGTTCAACACCGAAATTCATACAACCATTTAATCAACTACAGAAATGCAAGACTCAAGCGGGCAGATTGAATTTGGCCACCGCAAGAACGGGTCATACGACTCTAGGTGTCATGCGAACTCTAGTCGTCATGCGGCGCGAGGCGACGTAAATCAACATAGACATTACTCGTTCGCGTCCGTTATATCATTTAATCTCGCAAAAAAAAAAAAACACAAAAAATCACTAACTTCAACATTTTTTATAAAAGAATCTAATGACATTTTCGCTAAAATGCATTGGGTCAACAATTATATAGCCTTTATCTTTCATCTAATGTTAACTAGAGCATTGTACATCTTCCTAATTTTGTAAAAATAGGAAAGTTTTGTGACTCCTCAAATTTGGAACAATTTATTTTTTTCTATCAAACATAAAGGCAAAAATTCAATACAAAGACAGTGTATAGGTTTTTAAAAGCTGTATAAATCACTGTAAAAATCTCATTGAAATTAGACCAAAATAAAAAAAAAAGTGTGAATTCTGACTACTGTATGGATGCGTAAGTTATAAGGGGTGAAAATACTCATTCTTGCTCTATTGTAATCTATTCATGGTGTCCGCCAAACTTATTTATAAAAACTGTAAATAACATTTGTGGTGGGAATATACTGGTACTCAAAAACATCGGCTTTCAGGTTCAGGGACTGATAACCTCATCTTTCACTGTCTTCTGTGTATAGTTCTACCAGGTTGAGGGACTGATAACCTCCTCTTTCACTGTCTTCTGCGTATAGTTCTACCAGGTTGAGGGACTGATAACCTCATCTTTCACTGTCTTCTATGTATACTTCTACCAGGCTGAGGGACTGATAACCTCATCTTTCACTGTCTTCTATGTATACTTCTACCAGGTTGAGGGACTGATAACCTCATCTTTCACTGTCTTCTATGTTACTTCTACCAGGTTGAGGGACTGATAACCTCATCTTTCACTGTCTTCTATGTATACTTCTACCAGGTTGAGGGACTGATAACCTCATCTTTCACTGTCTTCTATGTATACTTCTACCAGGTTGAGGGACTGATAACCTCATCTTTCACTGTCTTCTATGTATACTTCTACCAGGTTGAGGGACTGATAACCTCATCTTTCACTGTCTTCTATGTATACTTCTACCAGGTTGAGGGACTGATAACCTCATCTTTCACTGTCTTCTGTGTATACTTCTACCAGGTTGAGGGACTGATAACCTCATCTTTCACTGTCTTCTATGTATACTTCTACCAGGCTGGGGACTGATAACCTCATTTTCACTGTCTTCATGTATACTTCTACCAGGCTGGGGGGACTGATAACCTCATCTTTCACTGTCTTCTATGTATGCTTCTACCAGGTTGAGGGGCCCGATTACCTCGTCTTTCCTGTCTTCTATGTATACTTCTACCAGGTTGAGGACTGATTATCTTATCTTTCACTGTCTTCTGTGTATAGTTCTACCAGGTTCAGGGACTGATTACCTCGTCTTAAAGTGTCTCTAGTCTCTACAATTTCAAATAACCTCTGTCTTGAAGTGCTCAAGTTACTGGTCAGAAAAACATCTTCAACTAAAGATACCCAGGTACTGCACATGTGCCCGCACCTCCCAGATACCCAGGTAGTGCACGTTTGCTGGTACCTCACATATACCCAGGTGCTACACGTGTGCCTAGTACC
>WNWK01023986.1:5000-30347 GCA_009830355.1 Cherax destructor | reverse complement strand
GGATCTGGACAGGCTGCAAGCCTGGTCCAGCAACTGGCTCCTGGAGCTCAACCCCACCAAGTGCAAAGTCATGAAGATTGGTGAAGGGCAAAGAAGACCCCAGACGGAGTACAGCCTAGGGGGCCAGAGACTGCAAACCTCAATCAAGGAAAAAGATCTTGGGGTGAGTATAACACCAGGAACATCTGAGGTGCACATCAACCAAATAACTGCTGCAGCATATGGGCGCCTAGCAAACCTAAGAACAGCATTCTGACATCTTAATAAAGAATCGTTCAGAACCCTGTATACTGTGTACGTTAGGCCCATACTGGAGTATGCAGCACCAGTTTGGAACCCACACCTAGCCAAGCATGTGAAGAAGCTCGAGAAAGTGCAAAGGTTTGCAACAAGACTAGTCCCAGAGCTAAGGGATATGTCCTACAAGGGGAGGTTAAGGGAAATCGACCTGGCGACACTGGAGGACAGGAGATATAAGTGGACATGATAACAACATATAAGATACTGAGAGAAATTGACAAAGTGAACAGAGACAGAATGTTCCAGAGATGGGACACAGCAACAAGGGGACACAGTTGGAAGTTGAAGACTCAGATGAATCACAGAGATGTTAGGAAGTATTTCTTCAGTCACAGAGTGGTCGGGAAGTGGAATAGTTTAGGAAGCGATGTAGTGGAGGCAGGCTCTATACATAGCTTTAAGCAGAGGTATGATAAAGCTCATGGCGCAGGGAGAGTGACCCAGTAGCGGCCAGTGAAGAGGCGAGGCCAGGAGCTTTGACTCGACCCCTGCAACCACAACTAGGTGAGTACACACACACACACACACAAAGGCGGGGCCAGGAGCTGAGTCTCGACCCCAGCAACCACAATTAGGTGAGTACACACACACACATGGAAATAATCTCACTTGTCACAATGTTTGTCACTCGCGAAGCTCTGCTAACACCTAATTGGCCTCAGTGTGTGTACTCACCTAATTGTGGTTGCTGGGGTCATGTCACAGCTCTTTGCCCCGCTTCATCACTGATCACCACTAGGTCACTTTCTCGCTGCTCCATGAGCTTTATCAAATCTCGTCTTAAAACTATGTACGGATCCTGCCTCCACCGCATCACTGTCCAGACTATTCCACTTCCTGACAACTCTGTTACTGAAGAAATACTTCCAAATCCCTGTAACTCATCTGAGTCTTCAACTTCCAATTGTGACCCCTTGTTGGTGTGACCCATCTCTGGAACATCCTGTCTCATAAGAACACTGCAGCAGGCCTGTTGGCCCATACTAGGCACGTCCTTCACAATCCATCCCACTAACAAAATAATTGTCAAACCTAATTTTCAATTCTACCCAAGAAATAAGCTTTGATGATTCTAATAACTCATGTGCGAGTCCCACTCAAATCCAACCCCTCATACTCATGTATTTATCCAACATAAATTTGAAACTACCCAAGGTCCTAGCTTCAATAACCCTACAAGGCAGACTGTTCCACTCATCAACTACCCTATTTCCAAACAAATACTTTCCTATATCGTGTGAATGAATGGTTCAGAGAACCGACGAGTTGGTAAATTAGACACATATGCAACACTTGGGTATCTTTATTGAGGAAACGTTTCGCCACACAGTGGCTCCATCAGTCCATACAAAGGAGAATCGTGAAGAACAGGAGGAGTGTGAGGTTGTCAGTCCCTCAATCTTGAGTCGATGTTGTCAGTCCATCAATCTTGAATATAATAACAGCATATGAGCAGAGGAAGCTTATATACTGTAGACAGGAGAGGTGCAGTAGTTGTAGGAGGTGTCACATTTGTTCAATGTGGAAGTAGGTCGTGCCCAAGGAATAGGCAAGCGAAGAAATCCCTGTATTAAGATACCAAGATGTTGCAGTGTCAGACAGGATGTGAATGAATGGTTCAGAGAACCGACGAGTTGGTAAATTAGACACATATGCAACACTTGGGTATCTTTATGAAGAAACGTTTCGCCACACAGTGGCTTCATCAGTCCATACAAAGGAGAATCGTGAAGAACAGGAGGAGTGTGAGGTTGTCAGTCCCTCAATCTTGAGTCGATGTTGTCAGTCCATCAATCTTGAATAGAATAACAGCATATGAGCAGAGGAAGCTTATATACTGTAGACAGGAGAGGTGCAGTAGTTGTAGGTGTCACATTTGTTCAATGTGGAAGTAGGTCGTGCCCAACTACTGCACCTCTCCTGTCTACAGTATATAAGCTTCCTCTGCTCATATGCTGTTATTCTATTCAAGATTGAGGGACTGACAACCTCACACTCCTCCTGTTCTTCACGATTCTCCTTTGTATGGACTGATGAAGCCACTGTGTGGCGAAACGTTTCCTCAATAAAGATACCCAAGTGTTGCATATGTGTCTAATTTACCAACTTTCCTATATCCTTTCTAAATTTAAACTTATCTAACTTGAATCCATTATTGTGGGTTCTCTCTTGGAGAGATATCCTCAAGACCTTATTTACATCCCCTTTGTTAATACCCACTTTCCACTTGTATACCTCGATCATGTCTCCCCTCATTCTTCGTCTTACAAGTGAATGTAATTTAATGCTATGTATTAATTTAGTCATTCTACGCTGTAATATTGTGGAGAAAATTCTCCAAGAGAGGGGGGTGGTATCAGCCCTTTCTGCCCTTTCTTGGGCCCAGCCCTTAGGAAAGGGCCAGATGGCATCTGGCTTCCTTGTCAACAGTTTGATTAGTAACAGATGAATGGACCCAGGAAGCCAGAAGTCACATGATGGTTGACCCATAGCAACAAGTGTATATGATTGACAGACATATTTGCCATAGCAGGAAAGTTAAAGAAAACTGCTGTTTCAGTTTCTACACTTGACATTATAATCATGTGCTCTAGTGATCTAAATATTTGAAGAACATAAGCATTTGAATTGCAAGCTGTTGCAGTGTTTAGCAAGTGGGAAATTGAGCTGAGGTCAGCAATACCAAGCTCGACTGAGTAGCGGAGGGCCGGAGGGCGTCAGATTGAATTAACCAACAAGAGGGAACGGGGCTTATGGCGCGGTGATTTGACCTAACAAAGGGACATTCGTCGTGTGTCTTTGATCTCCTATTCAATCTCCACTAATGTCGGGAAATCAGATATGAACTCTGTTCCATCGCGTTTAGTGATAATTAATCATAAAATACCGGTACATTACAGAGAATTGTGCGCAGCTTCTTAATACTGCGTAGATAGACAATCGCGAGTGTATCACCACAAGGCAGTGACTCTTCAGCGAAGATCTAAAAGCAAGACAGCGTTCTCCGTGTGTGACTTAAGGGTCCGATACAAATACCCAGGTAAGTCTGCTCAGACATATATGTTAACCAGCTGCACAGTTAGGAATACATTCGATCTGGACAGATTTATCATTCACCTGGTGACATGTGGGCGATCAGCCCAAACCCCGTGAATAAAGTACATTTCAGTTCATTCAATGACTGACTTACTATATGGGAATACGTTCCTCAGGGGCAATATATGATACTTACGTGTATGTATTACTCACCCATACAGCTCAGTGGATTTGGTAAACCCTGGGTCACATCGGAGGAGTTTCCTGACCCGCAGCTGCAGGAAGTTGACCTAGCAACAAAGATAAGTACAGTGTTACCTTGATACTGTACAGTTGTTGTTTACCAAAGTAAAATTACCACAAATATGGAGACCAGAACTGAGCTGCGTAATCTAGGTGAGGCCCTACTAATGATTTATAAAGCTGTAATATAACCTCTGGACTTCTGTTGCTTACACTTCTTGATATAAATGCCAGTAATCTATTTGCCTTATTACTTATGCTTATGCACTGCTCTCTTGGTTTAAGGTTGCTGCTTACCATAACCCCCAAGTCCTTTTTGCAATCTGAATGGCTAAGTTCTACATTATTTAACTTATAAGTGCTAGGGTTATGGACACTCCCGAGCTTCAGAACCTTGCATTTATCCACATTGAACTGCATCTGCCACTTTTCTGACCATAAATTAAGTTTGTCTAAATCCTCCTGAAGTTCCCTGACATCTACGTTTGAATCAATTATCCTACCTATCTTCGTGTCATCGGCGAATTTGCTCATATCACTAGTAATTCCCTCGTCGAGGTCATTGATATATATTATAAACAACAATGGGCCTAAGACTGATCCCTGTGGTACGCCACTTGTTACAGATCCCCACTCGGATTTAACCCCATTTATGCACACTCTCTGCTTCCTATTGGTGAGCCATGACTTGATCCATGACAGCACTTTTCCCCATTGCCTTGAGCTGCCACTTTCCTTAACAGTCTCTGGTGCGGTACCCTATCAAAAGCCTTACTAAAATCTAAATAAACAATATCAAATTCCTTATCATGATCAACAGCCTCAAAAGCTTTACCGAAGAAAGTTAATAAATTAGATAGGCAGGAATGGCCCCTCGTGAATCCATGCTGAGTATCATTAATCAAATTATGTTTATCCAGATGGCTTCTTATAATATCAGCTATAATTGACTCTAGTAATTTACCTACAATTGAGGTCAGGCTTATTGGGCGGTAATTTGACGGTAGTGACTTGTCCCCTGCTTTAAAAATAGGAATTACATTAGCCATCTTCCACATATCAGACACTACACCTGCTTGAAGAGATAAATTACAAATGTTAGTTAATGGTTCATAGAGTTCCATTTTGCATTCCTTAAGAACCCTTGCAAAAAGTTCATCAGGACCTGGCGATTTATTTTGTTTCAGTCGGTCTACTTGTTTCATAACCATTTCGCTAGTGACTGTTATATTACATAATTTATCTTCTTCAGGGCCACTATAAAAATTAATTACTGGGATAATATTAGTGTCTTCCTGAGTGAAAACCGAGAGAAAATAATTATTAAAAATAGAGCACATATCATTCTCCCTGTCAGTAAGATGCCCAGAGTTATTTTTAAGGGGACCTATCTTATCTCTAACTTTTGTTCTATAAACCTGGAAAAAACTTTTTGGGTTAGTTTTTGAATCCCTAGCAACTTTAATTTCATAGTCCCGTTTAGCTTTTCTTATCCCCTTTTTAACGTCCCTCTTAATGTCAGTATACTGATTTATAAGATGACCCTCACCTCCTTTTATACGCCTATAAACTCCTTTCTTCTGCCCTAAAAGATATTTGAGCCTATTATTCATCCATTTTGGGTCATTTCTACTTGATCAAATTTCTTTATATGGGATAAATGTTCTTTGGACAGCCTGTATAGTGTTAAGAAAGCTGTCATATTGATAGCTCTCTTCGTTACCCCAGTCCACAGATGATAAGTGTTCTCTAATCCCATTGTAATCTGCTAAGCGAAAATATGGGACCATTACTGAGTTATCCCTACTATCATACATCCATTCAATGTTAAAGGTAACTGATTTGTTGTCGCTTGTGCCGAGTTCCTCTGTAATTTCTAAATTAATAACTAGGGTTTCCTTGTTTGCCAGAACCAAGTCAAGTAGGTTATTTCCCCTTGTAGGTTCTGTCACAAACTGCTTCAAAAAAAAATTCTGAACTACTTCTAAAAAGTCGTTAGATTCTAAATTCCCTGTCAAGAATTTCCAATCAATTTGACTAAAGTTAAAGTCCCCTAGAATTACTACGTTATCGTGACTTGTGGCTTTAACAATTTCCTCCCAAAGTAGTCTCCCTTGTTCCCTATCTAAGTTTGGAGGACGATATATCACGCCTAAAATCAATTTTTCACACTCTCTGATATTCTATCCAGACAGACTCTGTATGTATTATTTTAGACTTTATACCCGTTTTTATGCAACAATTTAAACGATCACGTACATAGAGTGCCACCCCACCCCCCTTCCCGATACTTATGTCTACTTGGAACAATTTAAAACCCTGGATGTGACATTCAGCAGGCATGTCCCGATTTTCATATTAAACCATGTCTCAGTTATTGCAAAAACATCAATATTACCCGCACTTGCAACTAATCTCACCTCGTCCATGTTATTCCTAGCACTACGACTATTGGTGTAATATACATTTAAAGTCCCTCCTTTCTCTTTACCCTTCCTGCTCATTTCTGTTTTTCCACTATACCTATTACTGTTCTTGTCACCTAGTGTCACTGGTTTTCCAGTATCCACCTTATTCTGCCTATTACTAGTTTCCCTAGAACTCATAATATTACTACACTGGGATTTCACTGTATTTTCCCCAATACCCATACCACTAACGTTTTCTAGTTTAAAACCCTAACAGCTCCCTCCACTGCAGCTGCCAGTGCCCCCACCCCAGACCTGGATAAGTGAACCCATTCCCTGGCATACATGTCATTTCTGCCATAGAAGAGGTCCCAGTTGTCAATGAATGTTACTGCATTTTCCTTACAGTATTTGTCCAGCCAGCAATTGACACCAATTGCCCTGGACAGTCATTCATTTCCAACTCCTCTCCTTGGCAAAATACCACATATGACAGAAAAATACCACATATGAGAGGCAAAATACCACATATGACATACAAAATACCACATATGACCACCTTGTCAATTCCTCTCAGTACTTTATGTTGTTATTATATCCCCCCCCTGTCCCTCCAGTCCTCCATTGTCGTCAAGTATGTCCTACGTCTCATCGTAGGACGTACCCCTTAGCTCCATGACTAGTGTCGTTGCAAGCCTTTGCACTTTCTCTTATTTCCTGACGTGCTTAGCCTGCTTCTGCATACTCCAATATAGGCCTGGCGTACACAGTATACAGAGTTCTGAACGACTCCTTACTGAGATGTCGGAATACTATTCTTAGATTTGCTAGTCTCCCAAATGGAAGAAGAGTGAGCAACGATCGGGGAGTCTATAGACTGCACTAAAGTAGAGGGTGAGGAGATAGAAGAGGAAACTGTCGAAGGGGCTTGGGAGGGGACAGGGGATGAAGGTAGTGTATGAGGAGGAGGATGAACCTCCACACACGTTATAGAACTAGTCAGAGGCGAAGGACCTGGCAGTAGGGATTTTTTGCCGGGCTTATGAGAAGGAGGGGGGCGCTGAGGTTTAGATGAAGAACGAGGACGTGTAGACTCAGGATTGTGCGAGTGAGTAGAGGAAGGAGTGTGGACAGTATGGGAAGCCGAGGTAGGGACCTCGGAGCCAAGAATATCAAAAGGATTCGAGACAGGGGTGATTGCGGATGAGGCAACCACAGAGGAAGCCGTGGAAGTTGGGACCCCAGAAGCGGGGCGACGTTTAGCAATGCGAGAATAAGAAATACGGGAAGTTTCCTTGAAGGCGAAGATGAGAGACAGCCATAGCATAGGAGAAGCCTTCCGCCTCTTTGAGACAACGGATTTCCGCTCATTCAGGTAAACCTGACAACGGCGAGAATATGAAGGATGTGCCTCATGACAGTTAAGGCAAGAGGAGGTAGAGTACAAGAAGAACTGGCATGGTCGTCAGCACCACAGACTGGGCATTCGGCCATGGACCTGCAATATTTTGCTGGATGACCAAAACGCCAGCAGTTTCTACACTGCTGCGGTGTAGGGTCACCTTTCGAACTTGTAAACGTTGACCTGCAATGTAGACCGAAGGTGGCAGTTCTCGGCAGTCAAACGTTAGACGAGCTATATTGCAAGGATAACGTCTTCGCTTATTGGCTGGGAGGACAAAAGTGTCAACTTTAAGGATAGGGAGTTCTTGGAGCTCAAGCTGCTCGAAAATGTCATCACCACATGTCTGGAAATTCCGTTGGACAATGGTGTGGGGCAAAATGACAGAACCACAACAAGAATTGAGGGAATGGTGCTTGTCAATAGTAACAGGTGTATTGTCAATGGTCGTAAGAAGAGAAAGATCACGAGCTTGGCCAGCATTCTGGACCGTGATGATGCGAGTGCCGCTCTTGAGAGCGTGAAATGAGATGTTTTGACCAACATGGCGTAGTAGAGCCTTACCAATACTATGGTCTGAAAGATAGGTATTAGGAGAAGTTGGACGAAGAGTAAAAATCTTTGTCCATTGAGTAGTTTGAAACAGAGAGTTTAAGGGAGTGAGTGACGAGCTGGTCGTTTCTGCGATGAACGAGAAGGGAGTGTCGAATCGTCATGTGTGGGTCTTGGTCTTTTTTGTGTGGGACCGGGGTGGTCCGATGGGAGACGGGCGAGCGATTCGAAAATTGCCGCACCGTCGAGGGAGAAGCCGGAATCAAGGTCAGAGAAGAGCGAAGGTCAGACGTATCGAAAGGGCCAGTCGGGACCCTGGTACCTGAAGCAGGTGACGAACCAGCACCAGCAAGAGGTACAGGGGCATGAGAGGTGTCCAAAGAGTCATCCGTTAACGAGGCAGGGTCAGTACTGGGTGCGGTATCAGGAAGGGGCCCGGGGTAGTGGGTTCATGGATTGGGTCAGCCATGGTTAGTTACTTCTTTCTTTTTATTTTTAAGAAAAAAAGAAAGAAGAAAAGAAAATAAAAATAAAAAAAAAGAATAAAAAAAGGGGGAACGTGGAGGAATAGGTCCTAGGAGGAATGAAAGGGAGCGCAAATCCCCCTCCGTGCCCAAGAGGACCTCAACACCGCAAGTAGTGCAGATGCTGCATGGAACCCGTGCCATACCCTACCCTTCACGCCAGTAAACCAGCAATCCGGGATAGCAACCTCACATCCACCGAGCCATCTCGGCGGACAAAAGAGAGGGCGGCCGGATATCCGCCACAAAGCATACCGCCTTCGGCCACCACCCCCGGAATCCGAAAGGTGGCCTCCAGAGATACACCGTCGCCCGAAAGATACCCAAAGCCACCCCCGGGTGACCGGAGAGGATCGGGACATCCCCAGGCGATCCAGATTCCACGGCAAACTACACCACCGCCAAGGACCTCAACGGAATGGGATGGACTACGATACCCTTCCCCCTACCTAGGAACTAGAATGCCTGAGGAGAGAAGCTCCCAGGGTAAAACTGGGAAGGAAATAAGGGAGGGATGAGGAGGAGGAGGAGGAAAGGGAAAAGGGAGGATGGGGGAGATGGGAAAAGGGAGGGGGGATTGGGGGGTAATTAGGTTCGGTCTGAGGAAGAAGACCAAAAGGTCCAATTCCTCAGACCGATAGCCTCTTTACCACGTCAAGGAGCCCCCCTTAAAGAGGTATCCAGTTAGAAAGATGGTGTCTGTTACCATTCCTGTGAGTTTGGTTTCGGTGAGTGCTATAATGTCTAGTGATGCCTCTGTGATTCTTTCGTGTCATTCCTCCTACTTATTCATTATGCTGAGAGAACATTTCGCAACAGTACGTTTCACAAGTACCGTCTGGTATGTTGATGTGATGACATATACTCATGAATACGAATTATACAAGTATATACCAGAGTGTGTGACAGTGTGTGTGTGTGTTTTTAAAGTGCTCGTTATGTTTCAGTAAGAATAGACTCGACTTAAACTTAAACAGTGACTGACAACAAGTCCTCAAATAATCACTGGTCAAAATTTTTTGAAAAGTTGTATACTTCTTAAATGAGATTAGTTAATTCTTATGTATTTTCATGTCCTGAATCCAGATATCACCTTGGAAAAATGCTTATTGGCTATAGGTTTAAAGATACAAGACATGTAATATTTGATTATTTTATTATACCGAACAATATGTGTCAGTATGTTATAAACTCTAATCCGTACCTACTCTCTGCCTTTTTGCTTGATGCTTATAGTGGGCTGAAGAATCATCTCTTGCCAATGTCCAGCAATAGTCTGCAAGCATTATTGTGCCCTATTTGCCCTGGTACAATTTTTCCATGGTTGAAATATCTTGGTGAAACCTTTCACCATGTTCGTCAATAACTGCCCCACAGTTCGCTGGAAAAAAGTAAAAATGTGAGACCAAAAAGTGGATTTTAAGTGACATGTTACATCCCATGTTCTTGATGAGGTTTTATACTAATTCTTCATAGTTGCCTTCCCTTCTGTTTCCGAGAAATCGCTTCACTTCTAATTTGAATGCTTCCCAAGCAGCTTTCTTCTCCCCATGAAGGTCTGATTCAATGTTACCATCTCTAAGAAACTCTCGAATTTGAGGACCATTGAAGACTCCCTCTCTTATCTTAGCGTCGATCAGTGAGGGGAATTTTGATGTTAAATACTTGAATCCCTGAGCGGATTTGTCCATAGCTTTTACAAAGTTTTTCATGAGTCCCAGTTTTATGTGTGGTGGTGGTAGCAAAATTTTGTTTGGTTCAATGAGAGGTGGATGTTGAACATTGTTCATCCCAGACTCCAATGATTGACGAGGTGGCCAGTCTCTCCTGATGTAGTGGCAACCTCTTACACGGCTGTCCCATTCACATAGAAAGCAGCAGTACTTGGTGTTTGGCTAAGAAAATCACCAACCTTTCACCTCAAAATATAAACTTGGAGAGCACAACCACCTTGTATGACTGCTGGAACAATAATGAAGGTCAGTGAGACTGTGAGTGTGGTAAGAAACACACTTGACACAGGTGTATTTTGAAAAGTAGAGCTAGCAAACAATGATATTCATTATCAGTTGCCTAAAATTAGTTGCAAATTGCTACTCTGGTTTCGGAAGCATTTTGGTTGTTGACCAGTGTATCTTCTCGACCCTTGCTTGAACAATATGACGAACCATTCGCTAAACAACAATAATGTACAAAGAAGCAGCAAGCGGCAGCAGGAACAATGAGACAAAATAACGACCCTAACTGGGGACCATCAGCAGATCCTCCATAAAAGGCATAAAACTCCCCTAATACTGAATCTAAGTTCAGTATAACCAAATCGCCGACTACGACAGTTTGTACATGATATAAATTAGGTCAGAAGCTTCAGCTTGGGACCAGGGTTGAATCGAGTGTCTCCGCAACGCACAACCTCAGCAAAAAGTTATTAATCACTAAGTTTAAACAATGCTCTGTGAACAGAGTTACAAGAAGTATGTCTCGGCTCTCCAATGAAATCATACTCTACAAAAAACAGAGTCTAAATCACGAACAAACAGCCAGAGAGACGAGAGACGAGAGAGATGCTTCTAGGACAAGAAACAGATCTAGAGAGTGAGGTAGGGAGGGCAGTCTAAAACCTCAGGGTGATCATGTGACTAGCCAGTGCTACTCCAGCGACGCCTGCAGGTAAACAAGTGAGCCAGTAGTTAGCAAGGCAGTTTGTGAGAATGGACATCCAGTTACAACTCTCCAACAGTGAGCACAGTGAAGTGTAAATATTTCATCCTACCTACAGACATATCTAATATAATGAGTCACATAATAATATAAAACGAGATATTTTCATCTTAGCGATTAATGAAAATATCGGCAATATAAAATTACATAAAATATAATATGTACCTATAATATACATTATATACATTGGGTCCCATTCAAAGGAAGCAATACTGACCTCTCCTTCTCCTCCCATTGCATTTTCCCCTGTATCTCTGGGTCCCATTTATACATGGTCATTGTCCCCTTTATTACACTGGTCTGCACGATTCTTTTTATTGACTCTATGGTATCTTTTCAGTATATATATATATATATATATATATATATATATATATATATATATATATATATATATATATATATATATATATATATATATATATATATATATATATATATATATATATATATATATATATATATATATATATATATATATATATATGGAAAATAGTGACTCATTGTGTTTTTTATTCATCTTTATCACATCAGGTTGTCAAGTTATACGGACACGTTTCTTTTCTCTTTTCGTATAACATAAGTAAATGAGAAAGTGGTATATTACCAATTAAAATGTTTACCTTATATTGAATTAAATGTTAAATCTAATATATTTTTTTTAAATTTTCAGATTATTAATATGTCTAGAGGCTGCATAAATTCACCAGACATATTTTGCTATGTCTGCGGGCAATTCACACCTTCAGATTCCCGGAGCAACATTACTCCTTTATTGAAGCGCTGCTACTTTGCTTATTTTGGTTGCAAACTTGAAGACCAGGACAAACCATTTGCACCACACAAAGCTTGCAAGAGTTGCATCAGTAAGCTCCAAATGTGGTCAGTTGGAAAACTTAAATGTATGCCTTTTAGAGTACCAATGGTATGGCGGGAGCAGATGAACTACCATGATGACTGCTACTTTTGTTTGACTAAAGTAGCTGGATTCAACAAGAAGACTAAAGATCGCATAATATACCCAAATATTCCTTCAGCAATAAGGCTGTTCCACACTCTGAAGACATTCCTGCCCCTGTGCCACCTGAGACATGACAAATTTCATCAGAGTCTGATACCAGTGATTCTAAGGAGATGGAAGTACACTATAAATCACCAACAAATGGCGATCCCAAACCCTTCAACCAAGTTGAGCTCAATGGCTTCGTGAGAGACCTTAACCTTCCAAAAGAAAGTGCACCGTTACTTGGCTCTAGACTGAAGGAACACAGACTTCTAGCTCCTGGAACAACATTCGCTTGGTACCGTCATCGTGAAGCGGAATTCACTCAGTTCTTTGACAAAGAGGAATCTTTAGTTTTCAGTTCAAATATTTCTGGCGTTATTGAACACATGGGGATGTCATACAAAACAGAAGAATGAAGACTCTTCACTGATTCTTCTAAAAGAAGTTTAAAGGCTGTACTTCTCTACAATGGCAACACAGCTGCATCTGTGCCAGTTGGCCATAGTGTCCAAATGTCAGAAACTTACGCAAATATGAAGAAACTAATATCTACAATCAAGTACCAGAATCACAATTTTCTCATTTGTGGTGATTTAAAAGTTATCGCTCTCCTACTAGGTCTTCAAGGCGGATACACCAAGTATCCCTGTTTTCTGTGTCTTTGGGATAGTATGGCAGACAGCCAGCACCATGAACAAAAACACTGGGCACTAAGAACCAGCTTCTTACCCGGAAACCACAACGTGAAAACTGTGCCATTTGTTGACCCCAAGAAAATTCTGCTGCCACCTCTCCACATCAAATTAGGGCTTGTGAAAATTTTTGTGAAGGCCTTGAACAAAAATGGAACTGCTTTCAAGTACCTGGAGTCAAAGTTTCCTCGTATAAGTGAAGGCAAGGTGAAGGTAGGAATCTTTGTTGGCCCTCAGATTCGGGAATTGATGAAGGACAAGCATTTTGACGAAGCATTAGCAGGTGTTGAGGTGAATGCCTGGTTTTCATTCAAGCAGATTGTCCACAACTTCCTGAGAAACAGGCGCTCTCCCGAATATGAAAAAAATTATCCAAGACCTGATTTCAAGTTTCCAACAACTTGAGTCTAGAATGAGTGTAAAGTGCACTTTTTGCATTCACATCTTGACTATTTTCCCAACAATCGTGGGGACTACAGTGTGGAACAAGGAGAACGGTGGTTCCATCAGGATATTTGCACCATGGAAACTCGATACCAGGGTAAATGGAATGTCAGCATGTTGACGGACTACTGCTGGTCATTGAAACGTAATGGTCTCGATGCACAGCCCAAGTGGAAATCAAAGCCAATATGTAGGCTAACCATTAGGAGCATTTTTTTAATACAATCATTTGATTTGATTCAAAACTAACAGAATGTGCTTTTCCATGATTATTTGAATAATTTTAATAAAGTAACAATTTATTAAAAATTCACATTTTTTATTATCATTACTTTGTATTTTACTCAAAATCCTTACGTGATAGAGCGAAATGGTTTAGATATTTACAATCAGCAGCCCAAGAATAAGTAAGATCGCAACCATCAATAAAAATAAAAATTGAAAACATTTCAAATGCAGACCATTGTTATTTCTTGTAACTCCTGGTGGCCGAGCAACACATCTGTATGGGCCTTCTCACCTTCTCTACCAAAATCCCCACTTCACTTGCTGCTATCTCTGTGCCCAACAGCTCGCCCCTTTCATTCCTCGACCTTAACAGATGGCCTGATAGAGCCTCAGTGTAAGTCTTGTCTCCTTTTCCTTTCGACCCCTCATTTAATATTGTTGTACCTATTCCAGATGCCATATTCCCTCTGGTCATTAACCATGTAGCTAGCTCGCTTCAGCATATATACTTCATCTTCTATGGCCTGTATCTTCGCTTCTGCAGCTTCAGTTCATCACTCCCACTTCTTTTTCTCTGCCTCCATCCTCTTCTCCATTTTCTTGGTAAGCTCACCAAGTTTACTTTCCCACTCTTGTTCCATCATTTTTCATAGCTCTTCTGTTCATTCTTTCTTTCCAGGCCCATCTTCCTCTGGTCCCATCAGTCTTTGACTTCCTCTCTGGGGCCCCATTTTTTATTTATACTAAGCAAGGTTTCGTAGTGTATGTGTGTGTGTTCTGTTTGTGTGTGTGTGTGTGTGTTCTGTTTGTTTGTGTGTGTGTGTGTGTGTGTGTGTGTGTGTGTATGTGTGTATGTGTGTGTGTGTGTGTGTGTGTGTGCTGTTTATGTGTGTGTATATGTATGTGTGTACATGCATGTGTGTGTGTGTGTGCTGGTTGTCGTTTATTAGCTCATTCCTTTCTAGGTGGTCCACCACTCTCCTCTTGATAATCTTCTCCCTGACTTTGCATTCTATACACGTCAGTGACACTAGTCTGTAGTTTAATGCTGCATGTCTGTCCCCTCTTTTTAAAATTCTGACTACATTTGCAGTCTTCCATACCTCAGGTACTCGCCCTGTTTCGATAGATGTGTTGAAGATTGCTGTTAGTTGTACACAGAGTGCCTATGCTCCCTCTCTCAGGATCCAAGGAGAAATGTTATCCGTCGCCATCGTCTTTCAGATATCTAGTTCGCTTAGCAGCCTCTTCATCTCCTCCTCAGTTGTATGTATCATGTCCAGGACTTGTTGGTGTACCCCACTATTCTGGCTTTCCGGAGTCCTTCCTGTCTCATGTGGAGCTCCTCACGTACTTCAAGGTCGTTTCTTGTAAACTCTCCTCCTTCCTTCCTTAGCCTGATTACCTTTTCTTTGACTGTTGTTTACTTCCTGATGTGACTGTACAACAGTTTGGATTAGACTTGTCTTTCGCTGCTATGTCATTTTTGTATTGCCATTGGGCCTCCGTCCTTACCTGTGCATATTCATTTCTTGATCTTCGACTACTCTCCTTGTTCTCCTGGGTCCTTTACCTTCTATATGTCTTCCATTTTCTAGTGCATTAGCGTCCTGGCCTTTACATTGTGTCTGTTGCCTTTTCGTACAAACCTCTCCTCTGCTTCCTTGCATATTGTTGTCACATATTCCTCATCTCAATTACTGTAAATGTTTTTTCCCTGCCAGTTCTCTGTCCCACTGGACCTGGTGCAGGAAATGTCTCAAGCCTTTGTAGTCCCCTCTCTTGTAGTTTAGCTTCATTCATCGTGCCCTTCCTGCCTCCCTCTCCATTTGTAATTCTACTATGTATTGGAAGTTTAGAACCACATTATCACTAGGTCCAAGGGGCCTTTCATATGTGATGTCCTCAGTATTTGTACTGATCAAGGTGAATACTAGGTCCAGTCTTGCTTCATCCTCTCTCCTCTCTCTCTGGCAGTATCCCTAACGTGTTGATGCATGAGGTTTTCCAGTACTACCTCCAACATCTTAGCCCTCTACGTTTCTGAGCCCCCATGTGGCTCCACGTTTTCCCAGTCGATTTCTTTAAGATTGAAGTCACCCACAACCAAAAGCTTTGCCCTGCCCACATGGGCCCTTCTGGCCACTTCAGCCAATGTATCAACCATCTCTGTTACTCTCATCATATTCTTGTCTAGGCTTCCTGCTGGTCTGTGGTGGGTTATATATCACTGCAATCACCACCTTTGGGACTCCGGTCTGAAGTGTTTTTGTTATGTAGTCCCTTGCTTCTTCTCTGTTCCCTCTCTTCAGCTCCTCAAAATCCCATTATTTTTTCATGAGCAGTGCCACTCCTCCACCCCCCTGTTCCCTCTGTCTTTCCTCAGGATCTGATATACAGTTGGAAATATGGCATTTGTTATCATTCCTGAGTTTGGTTTCTGTGAGGGCTATGATGTCTGGTGAGGCCTCTGTGATTCTTTCGTGCAACTCCTCCCACTTATTGATTATACCATACCTTCAGTTTCCTCTTTAACACTGTATTCTAAGGGGTTTGTAGGGGTAGGGGTCCAGGCAGGGTGCTATTGGATTCTACTACATATTGTGGGGTGGGGGGGTTGTGTTTGTCTGCAGGATTCTGAGGGTGGTTCTGTGGGTGTTTGTGTACTCTGCTCAACTCGACTCTGGTTGTTCTCTACTGACCCTAGCCTTGTCTCTCTTTCTTACCCCCTTCGTCTCTGTGTCCTCTCAACTGTTGTCATTCTGTCACAGTCTAGGAATACCCACCAGTTTGTTGTTGATTCCTTTAACCGTGTTTTCTCTTGCAGGCTCCTGTCCCACACCGTTTCTCTCTTGAAAAGCAGTTTGACTGCTGATTTCTCTCCTTTGAGTGCCCATGTATTCTCTGAAAATTTCTTATCTCAGACATGTTTTGCTTTCTGCCATCTTTCATCATACGTTTTCCCATTGCTCTCCTGAAGCCCAAAGATGAAGACTGACCTTTCCCTCTCCTCCTCCCATTGCTTTGCCCTCCGAGTCTCTGGATCCCATTTATACATAGCCATCGTCTCCTTTTTAGTTCCTGTACCTCCTGGTGGCCTGGTCATGCCTCTGCATGAAGCCTGTCTCTTCTGCCTGCACATCCCCCTCTCATACGAATTCTCTGCCCTCACATACTGAAGTCCCTGTCTCCAACAGCATGTCCCCCATCGTTCCTCGACCTTTCCTGGTGACCTGTTAGGGCCTCAATGTAAGGTTTGTCTCCTTTTTTTCCTTTGGACCCCTCGTTTAATATTATGTGTGTGTGTGTGTGTGTGTACTCACTTAATTGTACTCACCTAATTGTGGTTGCAGGGGTCGAGACTCAGCTCCTGGCCCCGCCTCTTCGCTGTCTGCTACTGGGTCTCTGCTCTCCCTGCTCCATGAGCTTTATCATACCTTGTCTTAAAACTATGTATGGTTCCTGCCTCCACTATATCTTTCTCTAGACTATTCCACTTCCTGACTACTCTGTGGCTGAAGAAATGCTTCCTAACATCCCTTTGACTCATCTGAGTCTTCAGCTTCCAGTTGTGTCCCCTTGTTTTTGTGTTCCCTCTCTGGAACATCCTGTCACTGTCTACCTTGTCAATTCTCCGCAGTATTTTGTATGTCGTTATCATGTCTCCTTTGGTGTGAGTAGGTGAGTATAACACCGAGCAGGTCTCCTGAAGCACACATGTGTGTGTGTGTGTATGTGTGTGTGTGTGTGTGTGTATGTGTGTGTGTGTGTGTGTGTGTGTGTGTGTGTGTGTGTATTGTGACCCCTTGTTTCTGTGTCCCCTCTCTGGAACATCCTGTCTCTGTCCACCTTGTCTATTCCACGCAGTATTTTGTATGTCGTTATCATGTCTTCCCTAACCTTCCTGTCCTCCAGTGTCCTCAGGCCGATTTCCCTTATCCTTTCTTCGTATGACATTTCCCTTAGCTCTGGAACTAACCGTATTGCATACCTTTGCACTTTCTCTAATTTCTTGATGTGCTTGACCAAGTGTGGGTTCCAAACTGGTCCTGCATTTTTCAGTATGGGCCTGACGTACACAGTGTACAGTGTCTTGAACGATTCCTTACTTAGGTATTGGAACGCTATTCTCAGGTTTGCCAGGCGCCCAAATACTGCAGCAGTTTTCTGGTTCATGTGTGCTTCAGGAGACGTGCTCGGTGTTATACTCACCTACTCACCCAAAGATCTTTCTCCTTGAGCGAGGTTTGCAGTCTTTGGCCACCTAGCCTATACTCTGTCTGCAGTCTTCTTTGCCCTTCCCCGATCTTCATGACTTTGCAATTGGGGGGGGGGTTAAATTCGAGAAGCCAGTTGCTGGACCAAGTGTCCAGCCCGTCCAGGTCTCTTTGAAGTCCTGCCTGATCCTCATCTGATTTAATTCTCCTCATTAACTTCACATCATCTGCGAACAGGGACACTTCTGAGTCTATCCCTTCCATCATGTAATGTCATTCACATATACCAAAAACAGCACTGGTCCGAGGACTGACCCCTCTCGGACCCCGCTCGTCACTGGCGCCCACTGTGATACCTCATCACGTACCATGACTCGTTGTTGCCTCCCTGTCAGGTATTTTGTACTCACCTAATTGTACTCACTGTGTTTGTGTGTGTTAGTTACCATTTTGTCCTAGGCACATGTCGATTAGACACTAGGCCTGTTGTATGTATGTGTGTGTGTGTGTGTGTGTAACGAAACACTTCGAAATGTTTCGGCCCCGCTGGGAATTGAACCCGGGCCCTCCGTGCGTGAAGCAAGAGCGCTAGCTACCATGCCATCGGGGCGTGTGTGTGTGTGTGTGTGTGTGAGAGAGAGAGAGAGAGAGAGAGAGAGAGAGAGAGAGAGAGAGAGAGAGAGAGAGAGAGAGAGAGAGAGAAGAGGGTGGTATTGCTTATTTAGTGCAGAGTCTGTTTAACGGTATATTGTATGCTAGCTGATTTCTGTGTGCGTAGTTGTGTACGTGCATTGCATATATACATAGCTATCTCTTTTCTCGTCTATCAACATAAGGACCTCAGTGGAAATAGGTCGCTTATACTGACTTCTATGTTATCCTAGGTAAGAATACGTATTCTTGTATGTACTCACCTAATTGTGGTTGCAGGGGTCGAGACTCAGCTCCTGGCCCCGCATCTTCGCTGTCCGCTACTGGGTCTCTGCTCTCCCTGCTCCATGAGCTTTATCATACCTTGTCTTAAAACTATGTATAGTTCCTGCCTCCACTATATCTTTCTCTAGACTATTCCACTTCCTGACTACTCTATGGCTGAAGAAATGCTTCCTAACATCCCTTTGACTCATCTGAGTCTTCAGCTTCCAGTTGTGTCCCCTTGTTGCTGTGTTCCCTCTCTGGAACATCCTGTCACTGTCTACCTTGACGATTCCCCGCAGTATTTTGTATGTCGTTATCATGTCCCCTCTGACCCTTCTTTCCTCCAGTGTTGTTAGTCCTATTTCCCTCAACCTTTCTTCATAGGACAGTCCCCTGAGTTGTGGAACTAACCTTGTCGCAAACCTTTGCGTGTGTACTCACCTAGTTGTGGTTGCAGGGGTCGAGTCATAGCTCCTGGCCCCGCCTCTTCACTGGTCGCTACTGGGTCACTCTCCCTGCTCCATGAGCTTTATCATACCTCTTCTCAAAGCTATGAATGGATCCTGCCTCCACTACATCGCTTCCCAAACTATTCCACTTCCCAACCACTCTGTGGCTAAAGAAATACTTCCTAACGTCCCTGTGATTCATCTGAGTCTTCAACTTCCAACTGTGTCCCCTTGTTGCTGTGTCCCATCTCTGGAACATTCTGTCTCTGTCCACTTTGTCAATTCCTCTCAATATTTTATGTCGTTATCACGTCCCCCCTATCTCTCCTGTCCTCCAGTGTCGTCAGGTCGATTTCCCTTAACCTCTCCTCGTAGGACATACCCCTTAGCTCCGGGACTAGTCTTGTTGCAAACCTTTGCACTTTCTCGAGCTTCTTCACGTGCTTGGCTAGGTGTGGGTTCCAAACTGGTGCTGCATACTCCAGTATGGGCCTAACGTACACAGTGTACAGGGTCCTGAACGATTCTTTATTAAGATGTCGGAATGCTGTTCTTAGGTTTGCTAGGCGCCCATATGCTGCAGCAGTTATTTGGTTGATGTGCGCCTCAGGAGATGTACCTGGTGTTATACTCACCCCAAAGTCTTTTTCCTTGATTGAGGTTTGCAGTCTCTGGCCCCCTAGGCTGTACTCTGTCTGCGGTCTTCTTTGCCCTTCCCCAATCTTCATGACTTTGCACTTGGTGGGGTTGAACTCCATGAGCCAATTGCTGGACCAGGCTTGCAGCCTGTCCAGATCCCTTTGTAGTTCTGCCTGGTCCTCGTCCGACTGAATTCTTCTCATCAACTTCACATCATCTGCAAACAGGGACACACACTTCGGAGTCTATTCCTTTCGTCATGTCGTTCACAAATACCAGAAACAGCACTGGTCCCAGGACTGACCCCTGTGGAACCACGCTCGTCACCGGCGCCCACTCTGACACCTCACCACGTACCATAACTCGCTGCTGTCTTCCTGACAGGTATTCCCTGATCCATTGTAGTGCCTTCCCTGTTACCCCTGCCTGGTTCTCCAACTTTTGCACTAATCTCTTGTGTGGAACTGTGTCAAACGCCTTCTTACAGTCCAAGAATATGCAATCTACCCACCCCTCTCTCTCTTGTCTTATTGCTTTCACCCTGTCGTAGAACTCCAGTAGGTTTGTGACACAGGATTTCCCGTCCCTAAAACCGTGTTGGCCGTCGTTGATAAGCTCATTCCTTTCTAGGTGTTCCACCACTCTTCTCCTGATAATCTTCTCCATGACCTTGCATGCTATACATGTCAGTGACACTGGTCTGTAGTTTAGTGCTACGTTCCTGTCTCCTTTTTTAAAAATTAGAACTACATTTGCTGTCTTCCATACCTCAGGTAGTTGCCCTGTTTCGATAGATGTGTTGAAGATCATTGTTAGGGGTACAAATAGCTCCTCTGCTCCCTCTCTCAGGACCCATGGAGAGATGTTATCCGGCCCCATCGCCTTTGAGGTATCTAGCTTGCTTAGTAGCCTCTTCACGTCCTCCTCAGTTGTGTGTATTGTGTCCAGTACCTGATGGTGTACCCTACCTCTCCTCCTTTCTGGAGGCCCTTCTATCTCCTCTGTGAACACCTCTTTGAATCTCATGTTGAGCTCCTCACATACTTCACGGTCATTTCTTGTGACCTCCCCTCCTACCTTCCTCAACCTGATCACCTGGTCCTTGACTGTTGTTCTCCTCCTAATGTGGCTGTACAGCAGCTTTGGGTCAGATTTGGCTTTCGCTGCTATGTCATTCTCGTACTGTCTTTGGGCCTCTCTTCTGATCTGTGCATATTCATTTCTGGCTCTACGACTGCTCTCTTTATTCTCCGGGGTTCTTTGCCTTTTGTACCTCTTCCATTCCCTTGTACACTTGGTTTTGGCTTCCCTGCACCTTTGGGTGAACCATGGGCTCATCCTGTCTTTTTCGCTTCTCCTGTTACCCTTGGGTATAAACCTCTCCTCAGCTTCCTTGCAAATTGTTGTCACATATTCCATCATCACGTCTACTGACTTCCCTGCCATCTCTCTGTCCCACTGAACTCCGTGCAGGAAGTTCCTCATGCCCACATATTCACCTTTCTTGTAGTTTGGTTTCATTCGTGCAGCCCTTCCTGCTTCCCCTTCCACTTGTAACTCTACTATGTATTCGAAGCTTAGAACCATGTGATCACTGGCCCCAAGGGGGCTTTCATGTGTGATGTGTGTGTGTGTGTGTGTGTGTGTGTGTGTGTGTGTGTGTGTGTGTGTGTGTGTGTACTCACCTAGTTTGTAGCCTCTTTGCTAGTAGCTACTAGGTTACTCTCTCCCCACTCCAAGAGCCTTATCATACCTCTTCTTAAAGCTAAGTATGAATCTTGCCTCCACTACTTCACTGCCCAGATTATTCCACTTCCTAGTATCTCTAAGGCTAAAGAAATACTCATCTGAGTATTCAACTTCCAGTTGTGGCCCCTTGTTCCCGAGTCTCATCTCTGAAACATTCTAGCCCTGTCCTGCTTGTCAATTTTTCTCGGTATTTTATACGTCGTTATCATGTCTCCCCTTTCTCTCCTATCCTCTAGTGTCATCAGGTTGAGTTCCCTTAACCTCTCCTCCAAGACTAGTCTAGTTGCAAACTTTTGCAACAAGACGAGTCCCTGGTGCTGCATACTCCAATATAGGCATGGAACAGGTAGGAAGAGCCCAGTTTCCCAGGGTCAAGGGACCCAGCCTTTGCCAAATGGGCATTGGACCTTGCAATAAACAGGGCCACCTGCAGTCATATTGCAGAAAGATGCTTCGGGACCAGGACCAGTTACACATGCTGTGGCTTGCATTGCAGTCTACCGTGGCCTTGTACCAATATGAAGGTGCGTTGGAAGGTGTAATGTGTTTAAGGGATGGATATAGCACATTCTCCTTGATACGCAGGGGTGTATTACCAGTGTCAGAAGATACACTGGTTTGGACATTAATCTAAGAGCCATTGCGGGATCCATTGTTAGAACTAACGTTCATAGACTGTGGGTGGAGTCTGAGTACCAGTGTGGGTACCTGCCTGTAGGTATTCCAGACGATTTACCTTTTGCATGTGTTTACCTTCTGCTAGGCAACAATGTTTTGGGTCTCCTCAAAAGTGAGGAATGTTTGGTTTGGAGGGACCCTGATTTACAAGGCTATAATGAACACACTAAAGCTACTGTGACTGAAAAATTTTCAGTGTGTACTATGACTAGACAGAGGAACAAGGGAAGAGCTACTGTGCCGCTCCCCCTTGACCCTTCTACTGACTGTGGTGACAGTTTGGGTCTGGGGAACCTGTTCATTGAGTATGACCTGCAGGAGACTCTGGGCAGTGACGAACCGGCCCAAGCGTAACTCGGTGTGGGAAGGCGTCTCGGTGCTTACATGGGAATGAATACCCAGACTCTGCAGCAGCTGATTGAGACCCTGGAATGTTGTGACAACTGGAAGCTATTCTGTTGTCAGCTGTTACAGAGGAAGTGGTTCCCAAATTTACCAAATGTATATTTTTCAGAATCTCACCTTACAGAAGCATGCGACCAAGTGGTCATGTCAGAGCCATTAGAGTATCAAGTTCTGAATTTCTTACAGATCCCAATGAAGGACATTTGAGTATCGAGAAGGGAAAGCTGGATTATAATTAGTGTTTACTAATCAATTATTTTTCTAATAATTTCCGGTGAATTTTTTTGGTCAATTAGGCTTTACCACAATTTAAATAAATGAGAGGCCAATTTTTATAAACGATTTGCATATAACTTTGGGAGACTTGAGTATTAAGAATAACTTTACCACTGTCTATCACTCTGAGTGTCAAGGAGACGTAATGTTTTTCTATCAGGCTCTAAAGGCGATGCTGCATGTTTGTTGTACCTAGTACCAGAAGGACTGGGATGAGGGTTTCCTTCTCCTTTTATTTGCCGTGAGGGAGAGCACTCAGGAATCATAGGCTGTAGTCCTTTCGAACTAATCTACGGTCACCAAGTAAAGGAGGCCATTGACGGTTTTGAAGGAACACTGGCTAGGTGAGGATCATGAAGCTTTTCCCTTGAAGCTTTTTCTCAGTTTTAGGGACCATTTGAACCATATGAGTGAATGACACCAGTGAACCAGCATGCCAGTCTGACCAGGATGACACTGTGCGACCGTGTGGTGGTACTACACATTCTGGAGGCTGAGGAGGTGGTGTTGGCATTGAAGCCGAGTCCTGGGAATGTTACGAAGGAGGAAGTAAAGTTTTTATTTTTAGAGATTTTGACTGTAACCAGAGAGAGAGTCAGGGGACATTGCCTTTCTCGGGTCTAACACTAGATGGCACCCTGAGCGTGTGCGCTGACTACCGCAAGGTAAGTTTAAAAAATTAAGGCTGAAGTGTTTCCTCTTGGGAAGAGCGTTACTGATGCACTAGATGCAAAATGGATATCAAATGTGGCAGGGCCATTTGATATCCAGGGACATCTCAGTGTTTGTAACTACTCTTTATGTACTTGAAAACTTTGTACGGCATTAACTCTCAAGATTTTTTTATATGTAAACATGGTTTACACAGCCTGGGTTTTGCAAAATGTTTGTGCGGTATGTTGCAAATAGCAAGACAGTTATTAACAGTAAGCTATTTCATGGCAAAACTTAAAAGTGACCAGCATCACTGTTTTCAGCATTGTGATCACAATCCTAGATTTCCTTCACCTAATGAGGAACAAAAATCAACATCTCACTTTGGTGATTCATTATGATTCAATGCTGATGCATTGTCTCCTGTATAAATAATGTACATAATGTAGTGTGTAGATCACTTATCCGTTTCTGGTTTGCAGTGACTTGTGGTAAACAAATAGATGGCATCCCTGACCACCAAGACGATAAATGTAAGTTGACCTGGTGTTGGAGATATCAGATTTCCCTAGTGTTTGTGTTTTGGTGGTAGATACATCAGTTTAGCATACCCGTAAGGTATGCTAATTATTTTTTAGGTGTTCGCTGGTATGCCTCACCCGTATTCATGTTGGTATCCCATAGGCAGTTGGACCAAAGGTTTTTGGGTAATGAGGTGCTGGTGGTGATGTCTCACCATTTTATTTAGGTCATGAATAGTAATTCTGGGTGTTTGAGTTCTCCAGGTCCCATTTCTTTTTGGACCACCATTGTGGGTGCACGTCCAAGGTCCTTGGAATGGCATGTAGGTGAGGGCCTAGAAGACCCACCTTCTGAAGGTCATCAGTGTTGACTCTAGTGTTTTTGTGGCAACAGTCTACCTACCTAACCAGGTTTTGAAGTCTGATACTTTTTCCTCCGGCGCTCTCCTGATTCTTCCAGAGGTGTGTTTGAGTAGCTAGTTTTGTTTACTAGAGGTTGCGGTGAGACAAGGTTGATGACGTGATGATCTTTTCCATGTACTTGTCGTTCCGAATAGGTAAAACTTGCGATTTTGCTTAAATAGCAACACTCTTCTTGCCGAATAAAAAGGAAAAAATTGTGAATACAATAATTTCGCAAAAATCATTCTGAACCTAACGAAAAAACAATATTTCATTGTGTTTGTTTATTATTATATTACTGTTCACATATCTAAAATATATTTAGTTGGATTAAGCTAAATTAAATTGCGCTTGTTGTAATAAGGCTAAGTAAGTTTTCTAAGGGTTCTTTTGGTGCAAAATTATTCATTTTTACATTACCATAAATAAAAAATAAATCTTTAAACGTATAAGAGAAAATTTTAGAAAGGACTTACGGCCCCATCACTGAAAAGATGCTTTCCAACATGCTTAGGGCTGTAACATCAGACAAGGAGACTGCCCGTCTCCTAGCTGTGAGTGCACATCACTCTGGGGACTTCCTCCAAACAGTTCCCATTTCGGCAATGGGAACACGCCTTGCTGCCCCAATTCACACGGAATATACGTGTATTTGCGGCGATGAGCAAACCGACCAATATGATCTACATGGTCTAAACTGTTCCAAAACCAAGGGCTGGCATGCAAGACACAATGAAGTCAACGACATCATAAAGAGAACCCTAGCTACAGCTGGATGCCCAGCCGAGAGAGAGCCCCGATCACTAGCACCCAAGAATACCCACAACCCAGCAAACCGCCCTGACGGGATCACCATCTATCCTTGGAAGAATGGCACGCTCTT
>WNWK01023986.1:0-2500 GCA_009830355.1 Cherax destructor | reverse complement strand
TCACAGAGAGGCAACAACGGGTAATGGTGCGTGATGAGGTATCACAGTGGGCGTCGGTGACGAGCGGTGTACCGCAGGGGTCAGTCCTAGGACCTGTGCTATTCTTGGTATATGTGAATGACATGACGGACGGGATAGACTCAGAAGTGTCTCTGTTCGCAGAAGATGTGAAATTAATGAGGAGAATCACATCGGATGAGGACCAAGCAGGACTTCAAAGAGACCTGGACAAGCTTGACATCAGGTCTAGTAACTGGCTTCTCGAATTTAATCCCACCAAATGCAAAGTCATGAAGATCGGTGAAGGGCAAAGAAGACCGCTGACAGAGTACAGGCTAGGTGGACAAAGGCTACAAACCTCGTCAAAGGAGAAAGACCTTGGGGTGAGTATAATACCAAGCACGTCTCCGGAAGCACACATCAACCAGATAACTGCGGCAGCATATGGGCGACTGGCAAGCCTAAGATTAGCGTTTCGTTACCTTAACAAGGAATCGTTCAAGACACTGTACACCGTGTACGTCAGGCCCATTCTAGAATATGCAGCACCAGTCTGGAACCCACACCTGGTCAAGCACGTCAAGAAATTAGAAAAAGAGCAAAGGTTTGCGACAAGGTTAGTTCCACAACTCAGGGGACTGTCCTATGAAGAAAGGTTGAGGGAAATAGGACTAACAACACTGGAGGACAGAAGGGTTAGAGGAGACATGATAACGACATACAAAATACTGCGAGGAATCGACAAGGTAGATAGTGACAGGATGTTCCAGAGAGGGAACACAGAAACAAGGGGACACAACTGGAAGCTGAAGACTCAGATGAGTCAAAGGGATGTTAGGAAGCACTTCTACAGCCATAGAGCAGTCAGGAAGTGGAATAGTCTAGCGAACGATATAGTGGAGGCAGGAACCATACATAGATTTAAGACAAGGTATGATAAAGCTCATGGAGCAGGGACAGCAGAGACCCAGTAGCGGAAAGTGAAGAGGTGGGGCCAGGAGCTGAGTCTCGACCCCTGCAACCACAATTAGGTGAGTACACATACACACACATACACACACACACACATACACACACACACACATACACACACATACACACACACATACACACACACACACACACACACATATACACACACACACACACACACACACATACACACACACACACATACACACACATACACACACATACAGGCAGGTATAACAGGAAGGGCACTGGAATGGATCAGGGAATACCTCAAAGGGAGGCAACAACGGGTCATGGTGCGTGGTGAGGTATCACAGTGGGCGCCTGTGACGAGTGGTGTACCGCAGGGGTCAGTCCTAGGACCAGTGTTATTCCTGGTTTATGTAAATGACATGACGGATGGGATAGACTCAGAAGTGTCTCTATTCGCGGATGATGTGAAAATAATGAGGAGAATCACATCAGAAGAGGACCAGGCAGGGCTGCAAACAGACCTGGACAAGCTCGACATCTGGTCTAGCAGTTGGCTTCTCGAATTCAATCCCTCCAAATGCAAAGTCATGAGGATCGGAGAAGGGCAAAGAAGACCGCTGACAGAGTACAAGCTAGGCGGACAAAGGCTACAAACCTCGGAAAAGGAGAAAGACCTTGGAGTGAGTATAACGCCTAGCACGTCTCCGGAGGCACACATCAACCAGATAACTGCGGCAGCATATGGGCGTCTGGCAAACCTTAGAGTAGCGTTCCGTTACCTTAACAAGGAATCGTTCAAGACACTGTATACCGTGTACGTCAGGCCCATACTAGAATATGCAGCACCAGTCTGGAACCCACACCTGGTCAAGCACGTAAGGAAACTAGAGAAAGTGCAAAGGTTTGCGACAAGGTTAGTTCCACAACTCAGGGTCTGTCTTATGAAGAAAGGTTGAGGGAAATAGGACTAACAACACTGGAGGAAAGAAGGGTCAGAGGAGACATGATAACGACATACAAAATACTGCGGGGAATTGACAAGGTAGATAGTGACAGGTTGTTTCAGAGAGGGAACACAGAAACAAGGGGACACAACTGGAAGCTGAAGACTCAGATGAGTCAAAGGGATGTCAGGAAACATTTCTTCAGCCACAGAGTAGTCAGGAAGTGGAATGGACTAGAGAAAGATATAGTGGAGGCAGGAACCATACATAGTTTTAAGACAAGGTATGATAAAGCTCATGGAGCAGGGAGAGCAGAGACCCAGTAGCAGACAGCGAAGAGGCGGGGCCAGGAGCTGAGTCTCGACCCCTGCAACCACAATTAGGTGAGTACACACACACACACACACACACACACACAAACACACACACACAAACACACAAACACAAACACACATCTCCTGAGGCGCACATCAACCAAATAACTGCTGCAGCATATGGGCGCCTAGCAAACCTAAGAACAGCATTCCGACATCTTAATAAAGAATCGTTCAGGACCCTGTACACTGTGTACGTTAGGCCCATATTAGAGTATGCAGCACCAGTTTGGAACC
>WNWK01023985.1:0-30348 GCA_009830355.1 Cherax destructor | reverse complement strand
ATCGTATTCAAGAAAATTAGAATCTAAAATATATAGGAGGTACTGATTTGTTAACTTTTAAGAGTCTAACCAACTCCCAGGTCGAGCCATTAAGATTAAGATTTTGTTTGGATTTTTAACCAGGAGGGTTAGCCACCCATGATAACCCAAAAAGTCGGTCGCAATTGAGGGCTGTCTTATTTCCATTGGGGTCCTTCCATCTTGTCCCCTAGATGAGACCCACACCAGTTGGCTAACACCCAGGTACTTAATTGCTAGGTGACAGGGAACAACAGGTGTAAGGAAACGCGCCCAATGTTTCCACCCGGCAGGAGATAAAACCACGGATACTCAGTGAGAGGCAAGAGCGTTGCCAACCAGGCCACGGCCGAAAACTTTTAGGTATGCTGGTATGAAAGTGAGTGAGGGTCAGATGGACCTGCCTAACATGTGCCAGGAGGCCTACTGCAGTTTTCATTTATGTTCTAAATTGTGGGAAAATTCAGCGACAACTCCCGGAAAGACTTACCCACCCCCTCTCACGAGCATAGATAAACTACACTACTGCATTAAAAAAATGCATCAGTCATACTGCTCTCATTCTGTCAAACAGGATGGGTTGCATACATAATAAAAATACTAATATCCCAGCTGGGCTGGTAGATTTTAGTATAGCGACGAGGATATCTTAAGCATTTCACTATGGACCTTCAAGCTACAGACGCTTTAAAGGGTTCCTTCCAATAGGGTTTATTTTTCAACATTGGGATATTTCCCTCCAAGATAACCCATACATCACAAGGGAAAGAATTTACGAGTGTATAACGAGTGCATAATCAGCGAGACTGCTTTATCTCATCTGATAGCAGTGGTCACAATCACGTGCACATTACGTATAAGCTTTAGTCGTTCAAACCTTAAGAGGTACAGAGTCTTGCCACAGGTTTCCCATAAGGGTATATATACCTTTGGCTGCTCTGTCAACCGAAGGGGCTGGAGCACCTCTAAACATGACTATGGGTGAGTTGTGTACCTGATCAACACAGAAAAATCTGAGAATTTCTGTTTTGAAGTCTTTAACACCTCCGTCCTTTCTACCTAACTATCTTCTTGTTCAGGAAAAAAGTTTGCCTATCTCCTCTCCTGCAAAAGTTTGACATTAATTTGTCATGCTTGATGTGTTACCTATTAAATTTATATGATAGCAGATATAACAACCTTGGACTTCAATCATGCGCTTATAAAGGCACGATATCGTATCAGTTTTATCTTAAGTTTGATCCGCCACTTCCCTGCTGTTTCTGCAGACTGTGTACTGGAAAGTATGGTGGGTATAACATTCATAAAAAAAAAGGTCCCTATTGGTCCTGAAAGCGCTAAGGCTCCTTGCAGAAGTGCAAGTAAATGTCTTGCTTCTGGGTGGTTATTAAACATACAACTTATGAAATTTAAAAATCTTGTTAATGAAACTTAAGTTTTTCTGGTAGTTTAAAACGTTTCTAAAAGGAAAGTTATTAGATTTTAAAAACAAAATTGAGAGTGAACTCCCCCGGCAGGCACGTAACTACTTTAAAATGATTAAGCCGTCACTTGAAAGACTACAAAAGTTAACTGCAGTAGTGACCTCAGGCTATCACTGAGACTAGCAGTTTATAGCTCATGTCGGGTACATAAATTTTTTACAACAGTCAATGAAACTGATTTTAGTACTGTAATTTGTACTTTAAATAAGACACACTCAGTCTTAATACTCTACAACATTTTAAGTTTCCTTCAGTTTTGATATATTATGTCTGCACACAAGGTTTTTCCCCCCAGGTGGGTTATTGTACTAATTTATTTAAATTTTGTTCTTTCACTACCCCATCCCCTCCCCCAACCGCCAGAAAACTCTAGCACACCTGTGGAAAATTTTTGATATAATTTTCTTATAATGTAAAGTGTAAATCGTGTTGCTGTTGGTTTAAAATTAATTTGCGAGTGAAAAGGAACCAGGATACGAGAGCGTGGAGCGGAGAGGAAGTACACCATACTGGAAAATAGGAAAGACCGGTTTGAATAAAGGCTAATATAATTCATCAAGGTTAAATTGAATTAGAAGGGCCTCAGACGACCACAAAATAATGCGGTGACGCTCTACACTGCAGACTGGGGAAAAAGTGTGAAAACCACTGGTAAAATAGGGATATATGGAGGACGCCATGTTGGAATGGAATTAGTTGGACCACATTGTAATTTGCACCAGAAATTCGGCGTTTTCAGAGGCTTAATGTGGAATTGGTCCCAAAAATTGTAAACCTGGTTCTGCTGAATAATGACAAGAAATTGGCAGGACATCCAAGAATTCGTGTGAATGGGGGAAGATAAAGGATGCAGTCTTCATACCCACAGATAAGTAAACCGTGTTTTTATGTAGAGCTAGCTGGCCAGTTTAGGTTCTATATAGTAAGGCAGGTGTTGTGGATGATCCAGCTGCATCAAGTGACCTCCAGAGAAAATTTGGTAAGTGGTATCCCAAAGTTTTGTTAATAATTATACTAATTTGTGTTAAATGCTTGACATTAACTGTATTAGACCCCCCCCCTCTCAGCAAGTCAAATCCAATTTGTACAGTTCACAACCTATCAAATTATACCAGAGTCCCTGGTTTTGTTTAAGTTTAAATATAATGTACAATTTTAGGTCCCGGCTGATGTGAGTGAGGATTGAGGTGGTGACCTAGAGTGTCACAAATTCCCACTTACCTCAGAGGTGCAACAAATGGTAAGTAATATTTACATTAAATGCATCCTACCCAAATTGCTTGTATGAACGTAATAGTGAAGTTCATACAGGCAATTTCTCACAACACCCTTACCCGCAGATCTAGAGGTGTACAGAGAACCTTTACTGCACATATCAGTTCCATCAAACACCTTAACTACTGGGAACGCTTGGAAGCACTTGACTTTTACTCACTGGAGCACAGGCGAGAGATTCATCATAATCTACACCTGGAAAATCCTAGAGGAACTGGTCCCTAATCTGCACACAAATCACTCCCTACGAAAGCAAGACTTGGCAGGCGATGCAACATACGCCCAATGAAAAGTAGGGGCACTATTAGTACACTAAGAAAATACAATAAGTGTCCGGGGCCCGAGACTGTTCAACAGCCTCCCACCAGCCATAAGGGGAATTACCAATAGACCCCTAGTTGTCAAGAGGGAGCTGGACAGACCTAAAGTCAGTGTCGGATCAGCCGGGCTGTGGTCCGTACGTTGGACTACGTGCGGCCAGCAGTAACAGTCTGGTTGATCAGGCCCTGATCCACCGGGAGGACTGGTCGTGGACCGGGCCGCGGGGCCGTTGATCCCCGGAATACCCTCCAGGTAGGTACCCCTCACTCATTATTATAATAAAAAAGAAGCCCTAAACCTGCCCCCTCGCTCAACCTTCCCCGGAGCGCTGCATGACCCTTGGGGTTTAGTGTTTTAATTTATATTCATGTTAATCACTATTCTAGCTATAAAACGAACTTTAACTATGTTTACAACTTATGATCCTTTGCAACTAGTACACATGCCAAACTATGCACGAGGAAGCGCTAAACTTCTCAAAATTCGCCTGGGGAATTAACAGAGACCTGATATTTAATCTAAAACTGTAATGCTTTGGAGAAGTGCTGACTTTCATTACCCCCCCGCTAAGACTGTGATGTAATAAGTCAACAGACGCGTACGGAAGGTTTGTAACACTGCAGAGCAAAAACTGAGATGGTTACAGAAAAAAATGCAACTTTCACTTGGTATCCTTCATGCAACACCAGTAAGCAACACCACGGCTGCGCTGAGAATCTCACAATGGCCTATATTCAAAATCTTGAGAGTAGGATAAAGGTCATAATGCGGACGGGAAGCCATGAACAAGATTAGTCACCAGAGAACAGTTGCAAGGGGCGCTCCACAGGGGTTAGTTTCCAGGTCCCGAAGAGGGCAAGAGCTTTAGGACGATGGGGTAATGTACTTACGTGGCAGATCAAGTTTAATGACAAAGTGCTCTTCAATAGGGAAAAATCAATTTTTTAACCTTTCAAAGAAATAAAAAGCCTGATTTGAAGAAGGTATGTGATAAGCAGGAATTTGAGGCCAAGGAAAAATGACTTAACACGCTTCACAGCAACTGTACTTAAAAGCAAAAAAAAATTTACTTAAAAGCAAAACATCGTCGGTAATTTATTTTTTTAAGATCACTTGCGTTAGTTAAATTTTCATTCTGACTTAATAAAAAACGAATTAAAAAAAATTTAATCTGAAAAAAAAAGGCTTAAGTTACCAGACTAAAACGCAAGATGTAATGATAATCTTAATGGAGTGGCAATAATTCGAGTTAAATTAACAACCATAAATTAATGCTACGGGAACTTTAGAACAGATTAAAGTCTTGGGAAGCTTAACCCATTATGAATAATGTCTGGGATGATTATCATGTAAAAGTCCATCATCTAACATTGCTTAGTTAATTCTGTAAATTTTAATATTTACCGAAGTGCTAAAACCCAAATTGTATGGTAAAAATAGTGTAGCTATGTTTATATGTAAAGGGAATTTTTTGTCTAATAGCCAAAGCGCGTTGCCTACAGCATTATATTTATTTCAACGTCACTCCGCTCTACCTGCTAAGTGTTCACTTTAAATTTACAACTGTACAAGTTAACTTCCTGGATGATTGACTTTGAAGGGGGTGAAAAACGCAAATTATTTAGTCAATGACCGAAGAAGCCTGTCCTCGAGCGAAACGTCTCAGCTCCTCTGATGTTATCTTCATCATTTTGGTTAATAATGTTTATTTTCTATAAGTACATCTGCAAGGTATACAGGCCTAGCTGACAAATGACATGCTACTATATAGAAAGCCCCTTGTTATGCAGAGCATTTCGGGCAAATTAGGTCAGTTTTGTCCCAGGATGCGACCCCCACCAGTCTAACACACAGGTACCCATTTTACTAATGGATGAACATAGACAACAGGTGTAAGGAAACACGCCCAATGTTTCCGCCCTTGCCGGGAATTGAACCCGGACGCCTCAGCGTGTGAAGCGAGAGCTTTGCCTACCAGGCCACGAGCCATTCGCCTCAAACTTACCCTTGAGTTCAGAGTGCTTCTAGTCCCAGAGCCCGGCCTTGGGACAGGCTCGTCTGCTGCTTACCTGGTAAACCAAGCTGACTGGCACTGAACATACGAAAATTTGTACTTATTACGTTCCATTGATATAGTTTAAGTTTATATTAATTTAGCAATTTAAGCAAATTTATTTTAGTTGCTACTTAAAGGACCCCAATGGAAACAAGTCACGCTGTCTTAGACTTTTTGGGTTATCCTAGGTTCTCTACACATATGCTGCTATGTATGATATTCTATGTAACTATTTGTGTATACCTGAATAAACTTACTTTCTACATGGTATTTCACGAAAAGCCTGGCAAGCAGCGTACCTGCACCTACAGGAGAATTTACGATGGCATTCGCTGTATTAGTCTTATAAATTTAGTAAGTTTATTCAGGTATACACAAATACAGTTACATAGATTATCATACATAGCAGCATGTGTGTAGAGAACCTAGGATAACCCAAAAAAGTCAGAGTGACTTATAAAAATTTACACAACCAATAACAAAACGCTGACTAAATTGCGAGTGTTAAATAATAAAATGAGAAAATAGAATCTGCGTACAAAACAAAAATCGAAGGCCTCCACACTGAAAAAATGCGAAAAAATATGAAAAATATGAAAAAATATGGCATTTATGAGTAATCCATTGACGATCTAACCCTCTTAGTGAAAAGTCTGCCAGCGAGTCAATATGAAGAAATATTAAAGTTCTGTTGTGAAAAAAGCCAAGAACTGGAAAGAGGAATTTATGGGTTCTGGATTAACCATGTCTGAAGATCTTACGCTTTTCCAGTGATCGTTCCTCCGAAATATAAAGACTGCTACACATTTATACATCAACATCCCATTTAACTCGTGCGAAATTGCAGCTCTGGTGAACTAAGAAACATGTTAGTTTCAATGGTAGTTTAAAATGTTTAGTCTAGTGTAAACAGTTTACTTTCGCCTATGAAGAGACTACTATGTATATACTGAAGAAATCTAATGCGTGAGTAAACTAGAAGCTGCGGGAGCCATGGTATACTGAAAAGTTATCACTGAAAGGTTCGAGTGCGCCAAGTACACTAAGAAAAGTAGTTAAAACTTACAACCTCCTCCTCCTTCCAAACAAGGAAAATTACTAATAGATCTATCTGCCTCCTTTAGGAAGGAAATCAAAGTTCTGATCAATTTCAGTGCCTACATTAGACTATGCATTATATCACCATGTTTGACAACACTATGGTGAATCTTTGGCCGGCCTCCGGGACCACGATCTCCGGAATAAGCACCGGGTATAACACGTAACTGTAGTTGCCTAAGAGTAAATTAAAACTCACTTAACCGTCAAGTCTATCCTGATCCATGGAATGCGACCTATTGTCACTTTGAATGTGATTTGCTAATAGTCTCGCTGACAGGTGCATATAATCGAAAATAAACCAAGACAGTGATGGAGTGAATGATGAAAGTTTTTCTTAGTCGGGCCACCCTGCCTTGGTGGGAAACGGCCTATGTGTTAATAAAATAAAATATGTTTTAAATTTTAGGTCACTTAAAAGTGCATTCGACACTATACTGCAGTCAAGATTTTATATACGTTTAACAATTTGCTTCCTGTTCAATCATTCACTGTTTTAGAGCCTATTATTATTATAATCAAAAGTAGCGCTAAACCACAAGGGTTATATTTAGAGCCTATGCTAACAGCTCTGGCTATTTACGTTATAGTAATTCGTTGAATACTCTTAACATAATTGTTCAAATTTCCCTTTAATCTAGACCCTGATGGGAAAAGCGGCTTCTGCAAGATTTTTTGTCACTATGGCATGTCAACTACAAGAGTGTAATTTAACTTAAATATTTTTACTACCCCTATTTTAATAGATAAGATCTTTCGTAAACTTCTGACGTGCAACATGTGACGTTGTACTCAAGGTAAGCAATTAACTTTTTGGAACGTGACGTAGGCAGCTGGAGTCAACCACTGCGCATCAAGACGCCGCCAACCATCATTTCGAATTTAAGTTAAATACAAAGTGCCGGCATTTTTTTTTTTAGTTTTCTTAAGACTAAATGTGCCATTAATTTAGGTTAACCCAAAAAGTCAAACGCTGACCCAGGACCTTCGGGACGGAGTTAATAGTCTTAACCACTAAATTGGTCTTCGTTTATTTTATTCGTCTTTATTCAGACTCCTGACAAGTGTCAAATTATAAGCCGTAACTGGTTAAGCATCCATTAACTTACCCCGGCTAGGAGTTATACCATATTTAAAAAAAAAAAAAAAGGATCGCTACTTAGTAATGTCCTTACTGGTTGACTATGACGCCGCCATCCATCTGACTAGCTCACTAACATTAAAAGACGTTGTAATGACCACGACAACTACGGAACCAGATGCCCCAGCTTAATATAAATATTTAGTCCTCTAGCTTCAATTAAGTTAAAAATATTAACTGAAATTTCAAATACAAATCCTAAAGGGGTAAAATTTAAGTAATAGATTAAGGAAATCATCCATTTTACTAAAGACACGCAAGGAGTACCAATCTCATGACCATTTTAAAAGTCAAACAATTACCTTAACACATTTATACGGAAACAACTTCACTTTTCATACTACATAATTAAAAAACTTAAAATATTATAATAAACTTTAATTTATGTTAAGATTCGTTATCAAGTATCAGAATTAAGCCCTATTTTAGGTTCACTACCATCCCCATAGGCCAACACAAGGTACCTTGATGCTGGTGAAAGGTTGGATCAAGACACTTGAGCTGCCCTCCACTTCGGAGATCTGAACCCCCCACTACCCAGGCTCTGAATGACGGGCGGGTTGAGCTCTTCATAAAAATGCATGTATACCCTTATGAAGGGTCTTAGTGAACAGGTACCTAAGTGTTATTATGGGTTGTTTCCTAAAGGGTGGAGGTAAACTTAGGGCTGGGCTTCGAAAAGAAGTTATGTATGATAACTAATCAGTGTTTAAATTCACCTGGAGAGCAAAAGCAGGTGAAAGGAAACCTTGACCGACGTGGCCTTTAATTTCGCATAATTTTAGTTTAAGATTACGTATGAGGTCTAAATAAAATTTAGACACTATACGAATCGCTGACAACAATCTGCCTGATAAGAAAGTAAAAGACAGCTTGAATTCACAAGTAAACGAGCTTATTTTAGCTTATGGGTCATTGAGGTCGCACTCCATGTAAGAGTTAACAAATAATAAATTATTATAATAAATTTAACTATAAACGTAGCCATATACATTTATGTGTGCTGTATCTACCTTAATAAAAGCAGGAGAGGCAGTAATGTAACTACTAACCAGGTGGTGAAGCAGCGTGTGCAGCTAGTGTTGAGGCTGGGGACACACTGGGACGAGGTAGATACTTGCTGTACTAGTGAAGCTGAGGGCAACACCCACCTCCCAACCCACCAGCACCCACCAACACCCACCATCTCACCCACCAACACCACTGTTACTAGGCCACTCTTACGTTCATTTTCCTTATCACTTCGTTCACTAGTGGCATTGTTAAACCTTGTATGACATCATAGAAGTAGTATTTTTAACAAAAACACTAAAGGAAACAATTAGTAACATTTTAATATATTATATGGTGATTAATATATACTAAAAGTTAATAATTCTGTGTGGAACGGAGAATAACCTCCACATCTTGTCTCAAAAAGTAAGAAATAATTCTATATAGAAAATGTGCCATGGGTCACGTATTAGGTATGTATTAGTGATGACCGTGGTCACTAGTGCTGTAAGGTTCATTCTCTAGTACACAGCAACGTTATATTAATCTAATTGTATATGAGCAAAAGGGACAAGTTTGCATATCTTGGAGGCGTGTCAGAGGTGTGTGATCAACCCTGAGTGCTGATTGGTTGGAGTATATCCAGCAGCCAATAGCAACAAAGACGACCAAAACACACTTGTTACACAAGTGTTCACACACAGGCTATATATACATACATATATAGAGAAGTGCATATGTATACCCTTGGTTGATTTTATTCCTATTTCGGAAATTAATGAATTCCTGATGTTATTGTACGGGTAAATTGCGCCTGCAAGCGATAGGCCTTCAGTTTGTTGAACTAATACTCACGGGTGCAGAACCATACTGAAAGTCTTCATTCGTCGCCCAGCTCTCGCCGCAGCAGGTTGTCTGGTGCTGGCCTCTGGTGGTGACAACAGAGACCTTGGATATTTTCACTACAAAATGGCGACGGCGTTCAGACGGAGGATAAACACTGTATGTGTTGAGTTAGTAAAAGGGGCTGTGTACCCTTCGACGGCAGCTGTTATCTTGCCCACCGTTCTACGAGACGTTTATGGATTAGATAATGAGGACATCTATGGGATTGCGCTCAATGGGAGTACAAGAATCTTCGTGAAACTGTCGTCCACCGGCGTTTATGAGAGGTTGGTGGAGAAATATGAGGAAGTATGCATGCCTATCAATGCTACCTTGGAAGTGAAACTTAAAGATGTTTCTAAGCACTATACATATGTCAAAATTCGTAATTTGCCGTTCGAAGTGGATGAGCAAGACATCCGGCATGTTTTCAAGGATTATGGAGTCATCCACTATGCAACGATGGGACGATGGACTGAAGGAATCTATGAGGGATTCCCGGAAGGTTCCTTTACCCTCAAGATGACCCTGAGGCGGGCCATACCGTCGTTTGTGGTCTTGGAGGAGTTTAGAACTCAAGTTTATGTGACCTACGCAGGTCAAAGACGGACATGCAGACTCTGTGGTTCCTATGGACATATTGCTGCAGAGTGTGACAGGAGGCAGGGACAGCAATATGGTACAAGGAATGTGGTGAATGTTACGGAAGTGGAGCCTACTGTACGGGTTGAGGAAGTGGTAGTGGCGCCCAAAGGCACATGGAGTGAGATTGTGAAAGGCCCGGAGGAGATATGTCGTACTTTGCCAACTGTGCGCAGGACACAGCGGTGCTGGAGACAGCAGTACAGAGGAGTGCTGTAGATTTGGAAGATGCTGCATTACCGGAGGAATTCGGGGATTTTTGGATACTCCCAGGATGGGGGAGTTTTGGAAGCCAGTGAGGCTGCGGTAAAGTTAATGGGTGCTGAGGGGGGGGTGTTGGGTGATGGGGCTGAGTCTAGCTGTTTGGATATACAGGAGGTGCAGGTAACAGTGCACAGGGAGGATAGTGGGTCGAACATGGATATTAGTTCTGAATCACGGAAGCGATCCATGGTAGTGTCAGATGACGATGTCCTGACGCCTGGCCAAAAGTCAGGCAAGAAGATATGGGTGGAGGCACCACAAACGGGACAAGGGGGGGTGCAGAGGGCAGAAAAGGTAAAGGGTGTGCAGGACAACAGTAAGGTTACTGAAGCCCAGAAAAGCACAAAGCAGAAGGTATGTAAGTCAAAAGGAAAGCCACCTCTATCTTATTCAAGTGTATCTCGTTTAACGTGAATGGTCTGAAGGCCGAGGTTAAGAGGAAATGGGTTGAGGTGACTTTGCGACGGTATGCGGTGGACATAGGCTTCTTACAGGAGCACAATTTCAGGTATGGTAGAGATTTGTTGTTGCAAGGGTATAAAGTGTATGCGGGTAGCTCGGGAAGCTTCAAGGGAGGGGTTGCGGTAGTAGTGAGGGAGTCCAGTCCCTTTCAGTTGTTGACTTGGGAGGAGGGAGGGAGGGGAGGATAGTCAGAGTTCATGGGGTATGGGGGGGGGTGAGAGTTACTTTCATGGGAGTATATATGCCAGCTGTAAGAAATAAACGGATTAAGGAGGATTTTGTGAGGGATCATTTAGTTTATTTCATGGGAGGTTTAGCCGAGTTACGATAATTGGGGGCGACTGGAACTGTGTAATTAGGAAGAAGGATGTTGAACCCCGTGAAGCTGGGTGTGTCTTAAGTATTTTGAGGGATGTGTTGGGGAGTGCAGGGATGGTTGATGTGGTGGGGGGTGGGTGGGGTGTGGATCATACCTTTGTCCGACGGGGATACGCTGCACGCTTGGACAGAGTTTATGTGTCACGGGTGGTAACGGTGGGGGAGATTGGGTATGTAGACGTGGGCTTTTCAGATCATAGGGGTGTATTGGTGGAGGTAGGATGGGAGGGAATGGTGAAATGGTACCCGGTTATTGGAAACTCAATGTGAAGCTTTTGGGGGTGAGGAGGGAAGGGACGCTTTTGAAGAATGGTGGGAGAAAGTATGGGACAAAGGGAAGCTGGAGAAAGATGTACTAAAATGGTGGGAGCAATGTGCGAAACCGGGCATCAGAGACTTTTATAAGGTAAGGGGAAGAGAGGAAAAGCAATGGAAATATGGTTTACAGAAGTATTTGGAGGGGCAGCTTGAGTTTTGTTATGAGAGAGGAAGGAGCACACAGGTGGAAGAGGTGGGAGTTATAAAGGGCAGTTGAGAGAGATACAAAACGAGCGTTTCAATGCGATACGTTTGCGTGGGGGTATGGACGATGTCTTGTGGGGCGACAAGCCTTCGACAACTGTTTTGCGGTCATTTCGGCAGAGGAGGACGGGTATGACGGTGATGGGGCTGGAGGTAGATGAGGATGTGGAAGGATACGTCCGGGGACAGAAGATGAAATCGACTGAGGCTATGAGTCTATTCTTGGCTCAGAGGTTTAAGCAATACTTGCAAAAGGGTGTGGGTGGAGGAGGGGAGAAGGGAGTCATTGTAGATGGTATACGACAGGTGTTGGGAGACGAAGATAGGACCGGCATGGAAGGGGGTATAAGTGAAGAAGAGGTGTGGTTGGCTGTGAAAAGCATGAGTTTGAGGAAAGCGCCGGGTCTGGATGGGATACCGAACGACTTTTATATGGAGCATTGGGGTGTAATAAGAGAGTGTCTGGTACGATTAATGAATTGTATGAAAGAGACTGGGTGTTTGGGAACAACTCAGCGCACGGGGTTATAGTATTAGTTAAAAGAGGGAGGCAGGGAAATCAATTAGTGATTATAGGGGCTTGTCCATGATGTGTGCTGACTATAAAATATTTGCTAAGGTGCTAGGAAATAGGATGAAGAGGGTTTTAGAGAGGGTGATTGAGGCTGGGCAATATGGTATACCTGGACGGAGTATGAATCAGGGGCATGCAAGGATACGGGACTTCATTGAAAATAGTATGGGGGGTGGTGTGCTGGCTTTAGATTGGAAGGCTGCGTATGATAGTGTTGACAGAGAAATGTTGTGGATGATAATGAGAAAGCAAGGTTTTGGTGATGAGATAGTTGAATGGGCTAAGTTGTTGTATAAGGATGCGAGTGTGAGGGTACAAGTAAATGGTTTGGTGGGTAGGGAAGTGCGAATGGAGAAGGGTTTGCGGCAGGGGTGCCCCTTCGCAGATCCTTTTGCGTGCTGCAGAACCCGCTGTACAGCCTGATTGAGGTGGGAGTAGGGGGGGAAAAGAGGTTCTGGAGCATGGGTCTGGCATTGTGGGATATGTGGATGACACAACTGTGTTGGTCGTGGGTGAGGAGGGTCTAAGAAACGTGGGCCGGATTCTTGAGATTTTTGGTAGGCGACGGGTTTAGCCATTAATACTACTAAGTCTAAGCTGTTGGAGGTGGGTTCGTGGGTGGGGGTGGCATGGGGAAGAGTTTTGGATGGACTGTCGTAGGGAGGGTAAAGATCTGTGGTGTTATTTTTATGGGAGATGTCTGTGAGGCTCGGAGAGTGAATGCTGAGGAGGTTGTGGGGGCTTTAAGGAGGATGGGAGGGTGGAGAACGGGGAGTTAACATTACAGCAAAGGGTGGTAGTGGTTAATACATTAGTGTATAGTAAGTTATGGTATGTGGCGGTGGTTTTCCTGTGTTGAGTGGGGATGTGCTAGAATTGGAAAGAAAGGTTTTGAGATTTGTGTGGGGTTTTGGAAAGCATTGGTTAAATAAGGAGGTTGTTATGACAAGGCGTGGTTTGGGGGTCTGGGGCTCATAAACGTTAGGAGTCATCTTATGGGCATGTATGTAAAGTATTGCTATCTACGGAAAGGGGAACCGGGGGAAGAAGGGTGGAAAGGGTTATGAATGAATTGACACGGTGGTGGAGGGGGAAGGACTTGTTGAAGTGTGGTGATATGTTGAGAAGTATTTTGGCAGTGAGGGACCCTCGGAGTGTTACAGCGAGGGCAATGGGGAGGGTTGGGGAGGGTGCTGATGTGGTGGTAGGGAGGCAGTGTTCCCAGTATATAACTGGAGGAATATGGGGTGGGTTGCGAGGTTTGCTGCTGAAGACGAGGGTGAGAGAGGTGGTATATAGGTTTTTGCATGGGGTAATTGCATCAAGGGCAGTGCTATATAAAATGGGGTTGGCAGTGACGCCATTTTGTGATAGGTGTGGTGAGGAGGATACTGCATACCATGCTGTATATTTTTGCGAAAGCTTAGGGAGACTTAGGGAATGGTTGGGAGGGTGATCTGTTTGATGGGGAGGGGAGGAATAAATGCTTTGAGGGTGCTGAGTTTAGATATTGGTGGGGTGCATGAGGATGTAAGGAGGGCACTCATGTATGTGGCAGTTGATTACGTGTATGTTTCATGGATTTTGCGGGGGGAACAGGGAGGAGTCCGAGTAAAGGCTATGGCGGCTTCGATGTATAGAACAAAATGCAGGAATAGGTTGTTGTATGGTGCAGGGTGGGATAGGTTTTTTCCTGACAGTTACAGAAGTATGACAGTAGGCAGACTTTTAGAAGTGGGAGGAGTGGGAGGGAGAGGAGGGTGAAGCTGAAAGTGACTGGACTCTCGAAGGGGGGATTTTTGGTGTGTGCGGGCGTATGTGCTTTCTTATATTGAAAGAGAATGGACGGATATGTGTGTGTGTGGGGGGTGATTGTGACGGAGAACACTTGGATGCCCTGGTTTTGGGGTGACGAGGATGGACCTTTAGAATTTTGTAAGTATATGGTTTGAAAGTGTGTGTGTTACTGATCAAGGACTTCTGACGGGGGAGGGGAGGGATTAATGGGATTTTTTTTGGGAAATATAGAGGTGGCTTTCCTAGTTTTGTGTAATAACTGTATAAGGTAAACATGCCATGTTGGTCAAGACAGTGGCCGGTTGGGTCATGTTATTATGTATGACAATGTATATAAGATGATGTTATATTTTTTGTTTTAGTCACGTGATAAAAGTGACTTAGTGGTTCCCTTATGACATGTAATGTACGGTGTCGAGTTTAGACATGTACTTTGTTGTAGACATGGAGAGACATAATAACCTGTTATGTCTTAATGTTCTAAGGTTGTTTGAATATTCAAAGTTTGAATATTCAAAGTTAAGGGGGGAGACAGGAGGGTAACAGTAGGGCCTGAAATTTAATTTGAGGTATCTATTTAGAAATGCAGGATAAATAAGCTGAACTTTATAGTAATGTTTACTGTTTTTGTCTCTGTTTGGTATGGAGTAACAGGAGAACTGGAGTAATCCTGGCACGTTTGGTGTCCTATGTGTTATTTTTTGTTACTACACATGTGTGTTGGTATGTGTAGGTATGGAAAAATATAAAAGCTGTACAATATGTAGGGTGCTTTGGGTGGGTTGTGGGTGGGGGATTATGAGGGTACATCTAGGAAGTTACCCTGAGGAGGTTTAGATTTTCATGTACTGTTTTGTATTAATGAGTGTTGTTGTATATATAGGCTTGTTTAGTTCAGGTGTAATGGAGGTGGATTGTAAAGAAATGTGCTGATTTTTATTATGTTCAGAGGTGTGGTTCTTGGTATGTATAATGTTAAGTTTGATACAATTGCAACTTATGTATAATGTGTTTTTTAATAAAATATAAAAAAAAAAAAAAGAAAGTCTTCACATTAAGGTAGAAACATATCCGGGGAACATAGAGGAGGTCCAGCTGAACCCAAGTGATTATCGTTGACAAGATATTAATGCAAGATGTGCAATGTATCCTTGAAAGATCAGCCTCTTCCTTGCTTTATCCACTTTCCTGCGTCATCTACTCCCCTGCTTCATTTACTCCCCTGCTTCATCTGCTTCCCTACTTCATCTACTCCCCTGCTTCATCTACTCCCCTGCTTCATCTGCTTCCCTACTTCATCTACTCCCCTGCTTCATCTGCTTCCCTACTTCATCTACTCCCCTGCTTCATCTACTCCCCTGATTCATCTACTCCCCTGCTTCATCTACTCCCCTGCTTCATCTGCTTCCCTACTTCATCTACTCCCCTGCTTCATCTACTCCCCTGATTCATCTACTTCCCTACTTCATCTACTCCCCTGCTTCATTTACTCCCCTGCTTCCTCCACCTTTCCCTGTTTTGGCTACTTTATCTATAATTCATTATATAACATAAATAAAAGTGCACCGGACAATATAAGTGGTCTCATAATAACGATATATAGTTGTAGTATAACATCTTGACTTAGGAATACTAGTGTGGTTGGCTTGGCTTCAGCTCTCTCTAAACCACAACCGTTCATGTTGATATTTTTTTTTGAGTCTAATGAATAAGGATTAAGTTTTATATATTATTTATTTTATAGTTGTTCTTATTTTATTTCTATAAGAACATTACGTTTAATCTCACCTCAAGATGATGCTGGTGAGGGGCTCAAGTCGAGGCTGCTCTGTATGACATCTTGTGGGTTTAGCGCTAGTTATGTATGATAATAATAATAATCTTGATGTAAGAAACTGGACCTGTTCTTCCTTCCTTGGATCGGAGCCGATTGCCTCCCATTTCTCGCGCTGTATGACTCCCTACGGGTGGTGCGCTTCCTCTAAATTGGCTAAGCCCTGTGTGCTGCCATATTAATACCAATAGTTCTTTTTCTCTCAGGACCACCAGTGGCTGATCCCATTATGATTTCTTCACACTGGTATAAACCAATCACTTGATCAGCCACGCCTCGATCTAGGACAGTTTTAATCGATGTCATGTCTCGATCCAGGAGAGAACAATTAACCGTCATGCCTCAAGCAAGGAGAAAACCCTCAGTGGATCAGTCATGCCTCGAGCCACGAGAAAATTTCAGTCGACCAGTTATACCTCTATCCACCAGAAAGATTGAATCAGTCAGCCATGGCTTGAGCCTAGACAGAACTTCAACAGATCAGCCATGCCTCGAGCTTGGACAGAACTTCATCTGATCAGCCATGCCTTGAGCCTAGACAGAACTTCAACTGATCAGCCATGCTCAAGCCTGGACAGAACTTCCACTGATCAGCCATGCCTCGAGCCTAGACAGAACTTCAGCTGATCTGCCATGCCTCGAGCCTAGACAGAACTTCAACTGATCAGCCATGCCTCGACCCTAGACAGAACTTCAACTGATCAGCCATGCTTAAGTCTGGATTGAACTTCCACTGATCAGCCATGCCTCGAGCCTAGACAGAACTTCAACTGATCAGCCATGCCTCGAGCCTAGACAGAACTTCAACTGATCAGCCATGCTTAAGTCTGGACAGAACTTCCACTGATCAGCCATGCCTCGAGCCTAGACAGAACTTCAACTGATCAGCCATGCCTCGAGCCTAGACAGAACTTCAACTGATCAGCCATGCTTAAGTCTGGACAGAACTTCCACTGATCAGCCATGCCTCGAGCCTAGACAGAACTTCATCTGATCAGCCATGCCTCGAACCTAGACAGAACTTCAAATGATCAGCCATGCTCAAACCTGGACAAAACTTTATCTGATCAGCCATGCCTCGAACCTAGACAGATCTTCAACTGATCAGCCATGCCTCGAGCCTAGACAGAACTTAACTGATCAGCCATGCCTCGAGCCTAGACAGAACTTAACTGATCAGCCATGCCTCGAGCCTAGACAGAACTTAACTGATCAGCCATGCCTCGAGCCTAGACAGAAATTAACTGATCAGCCATGCCTCGAGCCTAGACAGAACTTAACTGATCAGCCATGCCTCGAGCCTAGACAGAACTTAACTGATCAGCCATGCCTCGAGCCTAGACAGAACTTCATCTGATCAGCCATGCCTCGAACCTAGACAGAACTTCAAATGATCAGCCATGCTCAAACCTGGACAAAACTTTATCTGATCAGCCATGCCTCGAACCTAGACAGAACTTCAAATGATCAGCCATGCTCAAACCTGGACAAAACTTTATCTGATCAGCCATGCCTCGAACCTAGACAGATCTTCAACTGATCAGCCATGCCTCGAGCCTAGACAGAACTTAACTGACCAGCCATGCCTCGAGCCTAGACAGAACTTAACTGATCAGCCATGCCTCGAGCCTAGACAGAACTTAACTGACCAGCCATGCCTCGAGCCTAGACAGAACTTAACTGATCAGCCATGCCTCGAGCCTAGACAGAACTTAACTGACCAGCCATGCCTCGAGCCTAGACAGAACTTAACTGATCAGCCATGCCTCGAGCCTAGACAGAACTTAACTGACCAGCCATCCCTCGAGCCTAGACAGAACTTAACTGATCAGCCATGCCTCGAGCCTAGACAGAACTTAACTGACCAGCCATGCCTCGAGCCTAGACAGAACTTAACTGATCAGCCATGCCTCGAGCCTAGACAGAACTTAACTGACCAGCCATGCCTCGAGCCTAGACAGAACTTAACTGATCAGCCATGCCTCGAGCCTAGACAGAACTTAACTGACCAGCCATGCCTCGAGCCTAGCAGAACTTAACTGATCAGCCATGCCTCGAGCCTAGACAGAACTTAACTGACCAGCCATCCCTCGAGCCTAGACAGAACTTAACTGATCAGCCATGCCTCGAGCCTAGACAGAACTTAACTGACCAGCCATGCCTCGAGCCTAGACAGAACTTAACTGATCAGCCATGCCTCGAGCCTAGACAGAACTTAACTGACCAGCCATGCCTCGAGCCTAGACAGAACTTAACTGATCAGCCATGCCTCGAGCCTGAGACAGAACTTAACTGACAGCCATGCCTCGAGCCTAGACAGAACTTAACTGATCAGCCATGCCTCGAGCCTAGACAGAACTTAACTGATCAGCCATGCCTCGAGCCTAGACAGAACTTAACTGATCAGCCATGCCTCGAGCCTAGACAGAACTTAACTGATCAGCCATGCCTCGAGCCTAGACAGAACTTAACTGATCAGCCATGCCTCGAGCCTAGACAGAACTTAACTGATCAGCCATGCCTCGAGCCTAGACAGAACTTAACTGATCAGCCATGCCTCGAGCCTAGACAGAACTTAACTGATCAGCCATGCCTCGAGCCTAGACAGAACTTAACTGATCAGCCATGCCTCGAGCCTAGACAGAACTTAACTGATCAGCCATGCCTCGAGCCTAGACAGAACTTAACTGATCAGCCATGCCTCGAGCCTAGACAGAACTTAACTGATCAGCCATGCCTCGAGCCTAGACAGAACTTAACTGATCAGCCATGCCTCGAGCCTAGACAGAACTTAACTGATCAGCCATGCCTCGAGCCTAGACAGAACTTAACTGATCAGCCATGCCTCGAGCCTAGACAGAACTTAACTGATCAGCCATGCCTCGAGCCTAGACAGAACTTAACTGATCAGCCATGCCTCGAGCCTAGACAGAACTTAACTGATCAGCCATGCCTCGAGCCTAGACAGAACTTAACTGATCAGCCATGCCTCGAGCCTAGACAGAACTTAACTGATCAGCCATGCCTCGAGCCTAGACAGAACTTAACTGATCAGCCATGCCTCGAGCCTAGACAGAACTTAACTGACCAGCCATGCCTCCGAGCCTCAGACAGAACTTAACTGACCAGCCATGCCTCGAGCCTAGACAGAACTTAACTGACCAGCCATGCCTCGAGCCTAGACAGAACTTAACTGATCAGCCATGCCTCGAGCCTAGACAGAACTTAACTGACAGCCATGCCTCGAGCCTAGACAGAACTTAACTGATCAGCCATGCCTCGAGCCTAGACAGAACTTAACTGATCAGCCATGCCTCGAGCCTAGACAGAACTTAACTGACAGCCATGCCTCGAGCCTAGACAGAACTTAACTGATCAGCCATGCCTCGAGCCTAGACAGAATTAACTGATCAGCCATGCCTCGAGCCTAGACAGAACTTAACTGATCAGCCATGCCTCGAGCCTAGACAGAACTTAACTGATCAGCCATGCCTCGAGCCTAGACAGAACTTAACTGATCAGCCATGCCTCGAGCCTAGACAGAACTTAACTGATCAGCCATGCCTCGAGCCTAGACAGAACTTAACTGATCAGCCATGCCTCGAGCCTAGACAGAACTTAACTGATCAGCCATGCCTCGAGCCTAGACAGAACTTAACTGATCAGCCATGCCTCGAGCCTAGACAGAACTTGAACTGCTCAGCCTAGCAGCTCGAGCCTCTCAGGACAGAACTTAACTGATCAGCCATGCCTCGAGCCTAGACAGAACTTAACTGATCAGCCATGCCTCGAGCCTAGACAGAACTTAACTGATCAGCCATGCCTCGAGCCTAGACAGAACTTAACTGACCAGCCATGCCTCGAGCCTAGACAGAACTTAACTGATCAGCCATGCCTCGAGCCTAGACAGAACTTAACTGACCAGCCATGCCTCGAGCCTAGACAGAACTTAACTGATCAGCCATGCCTCGAGCCTAGACAGAACTTAACTGATCAGCCATGCCTCGAGCCTAGACAGAACTTAACTGATCAGCCATGCCTCGAGCCTAGACAGAACTTAACTGATCAGCCATGCCTCGAGCCTAGACAGAACTTAACTGATCAGCCATGCCTCGAGCCTAGACAGAACTTAACTGATCAGCCATGCCTCGAGCCTAGACAGAACTTAACTGATCAGCCATGCCTCGAGCCTAGACAGAACTTAACTGATCAGCCATGCCTCGAGCCTAGACAGAACTTAACTGATCAGCCATGCCTCGAGCCTAGACAGAACTTAACTGATCAGCCATGCCTCGAGCCTAGACAGAACTTAACTGATCAGCCATGCCTCGAGCCTAGACAGAACTTAACTGATCAGCCATGCCTCGAGCCTAGACAGAACTTAACTGATCAGCCATGCCTCGAGCCTAGACAGAACTTAACTGATCAGCCATGCCTCGAGCCTAGACAGAACTTAACTGATCAGCCATGCCTCGAGCCTAGACAGAACTTAACTGATCAGCCATGCCTCGAGCCTAGACAGAACTTAACTGATCAGCCATGCCTCGAGCCTAGACAGAACTTAACTGATCAGCCATGCCTCGAGCCTAGACAGAACTTAACTGATCAGCCATGCTCGAGCCTAGACAGAACTTAACTGATCAGCCATGCCTCGAGCCTAGACAGAACTTAACTGATCAGCCATGCCTCGAGCCTAGACAGAACTTAACTGATCAGCCATGCCTCGAGCCTAGACAGAACATAACTGATCAGCCATGCCTCGAGCCTAGACAGAACTTAACTGATCAGCCATGCCTCGAGCTAGACAGAACTTAACTGATCAGCCATGCCTCGAGCCTAGACAGAACTTAACTGATCAGCCATGCCTCGAGCCTAGACAGAACTTAACTGATCAGCCATGCCTCGAGCCTAGACAGAACTTAACTGATCAGCCATGCCTCGAGCCTAGACAGAACTTAACTGATCAGCCATGCCTCGAGCCTAGACAGAACTTAACTTTTTTTTTTTTTTTTTTTATATTTTATTGAAATCTGCGTATACAAACATCATGACATAGATATTACCTTTTACATAAGAATTTCCCAAAACCAAAACAACTACAAGCCAACTTCCCCACACCAAATGCTTAGTACCAAATATAATATTACATCACACTCCATGGTTCCTTCCTTTTCGCTATAACAGACGAAATATATACCAACCAATCAATAAGTTCTACGTGAACGCTTCAAGGCACACCAGAAACAACTACAATCTCATCCTTGTACAGCACCCCCCTCCTCCAAGATCGTTCACGCATTGTTATGCCATAAGACAAAACATAAAACCACAAAACAATTACCACACAAGGAATGAATACATATTACATACATATTACCCATGACACAATCGTATATAAAAACATATATACCTTCCCAACCATGGGTTACATTAAACACAATATATACCTGACAACTACATATCCGTCCTATTCCCCAAAAATTCTTACAACCACCAAGCCCCATATACTTAAGGCCACCTTTAGTATACTTCTGATCTATACACAATAACATGATATAACAAAATATAGACAAGAAGAGATATACACTTCTTATAAAGAACTACCCATATACCCCACATGCATACCCCCCTTGGACACAATCCTCAAACAAGAAAACATAACATGAACCACGCACACACACAAATGTTACATATTTCTTATATAATGATCTCTGCCTTTTCAACACAAAACACAGAAAACACAAACATAACAAAAATAACTTACTCCAATAATGACCTTACACAGAATGCCCAAAATATATGAACATCAATGATTATACAAACCTTGTATGCATCTTATCCAAAATCAGAACCAACCTTCGGCATAGAAGGTTCTCATACTCAGAGATGTACTGAAGCACAAACTACCCCAGCCTCTTCCCCACTGATCTACACCCTCCCCACCTAACGGCCTTCCACCTAAGAACCCACCTAACCCCCTTACCTATCATCTACACATTCCCCACTACTTTACCCATCCCCGTTCACCACCCCTAACCCATCCCCTCCTTCCCCACTAACCTCTCCTCCCCACGCCCCTTAACCCATGCACTGTCATCTCTCGATAAGGCTGCGAGAAAGCCCCATCCCACGCCCTACCATATAATTCCCTGTTCCTACACTTAGTCCTATAAAAGCCGCTCCCAATGCCCCAATACGTGCCTCCCTCCTCTTCCCTACAACTCCATGAAATATAAACATAATCCAATACCAAATAAGACAACCCCTGCGTATGCTGTCCGAAAACTGCCCCAGGTCCAAACTCAGCGCCTCAGAACCGAAACCTCCCTTTCCCCACCTGTCGTAACACCCCCAAACCATTCTCTCACCTCCTGCAATCCATCACAAAATAAACGACATGATATGCCGTTTCCAGCTCGCCACACCTACCGCAAACCCCATCGGCTACCAACCCCATGACGTATAATTGAGCTCTAGAAGCCAAAACCCCTGCAAAAACCTATATCCTACCTCTCGCACCCTAGGATGTAACTTAGCTTTCGAAACCACCTCCATATTCCTTGCCAATCATACAGGGGATAAACCCTCTCCCTGCACCTCCCTCCCTCCAAGCCCAACCTATCCAACCTACTAACCCTACTCGTCCCCGGCTCTTTCATCACCATTAACCCTCGTAAAATTGCCTCACATACCAATATATCCTTCCTTCCCACCACCTGCGCACCTCCTTCATTACTAACCCCACTCTTCTTCCCCTCCTCCTCGCATCAGAAATTCATGCCTCACAAACACACTTCGTAATCTACACCTCAACGGTATCAACCCTATCCCACCCCACCTCGTCTTAGTTTCCACTACCTCCCTACTTAGCCAGTGTCTCCCATGCCCCCATACGAACCTTAAAACATTACTCAACAAACGTTGCACATCCACCTCCAAGAGGATATACCACCGCCCTAAACCATAATTTGCTATACACCAACACATTTATAACAATAACTCTTTGCAGTAATGTCACCTCTCCCACTCCCCAGCCCCTCATCCTTCCAATTGCCGCATCCACCACCGTCCTTGAATTCACCTCCCGCGCCACTACCTCATCTGCACTAAAACTATACCGCATATCTTAATCATTTCTACACAATTCCAACCCTCCGCAACCCCAACGTTCCCCAGACCAACTTCCTACCTCCAATAAATTAGACTTCCCTATTAACCCTCATCCCTGTTCCCTCCCAAACGTTCTATCAAATCATTCAACTTACTCAATTGCCACTCCTTCCTAACCAACACCGTGGTGTCATCAACATAACCAACCATGCCACCCACCACCTCCCTCTCCTCAGACCCTCCCTCAACCCCGCCTCTACCAATCTGTAAAAAGGGTCCTGCAAAGTGCAAAGGATCTGCGACAGAGGACAACCCTGTCGCAGACCCCTCTGCATTTCCACTGCCCTTCCCACCTTCCCATTAATCTGCACTCAAAATAACGCACCTGCATACAATGTTTCGACCCACCTTACCACCCCTTCCCCAAAACCCTGCCTCTCCAATATTGCTAATAACATTTCTCGATCAACCCTGTCATATGCTCTCTGCCAATCCAATCCTAACACCCCCTCCTCACTTTCTTCAATAAACTGCTTAATCTGCCGATGCCCTGTACGAATACTCCTTCCAGGCACCCCAAATTGACCTCATGCAAAACTCCACCTAAACCCTCTTGATCCTATTTGCCAAAATCTTTGCAAAAATTTTGTAATCCGCCGTCAACAAAGCCAGACCCCTATAATCACTTAAGCCCTCAGGAGAATCTCCTTCGCCACTAATACTACTACCCCAGTCCTCATTGATTCCCCATGAAACCATCCTCCTCAACCCATTAAACAACCTCACGAGAACCCTTTTAAAACCTCCCAATGAGTTACGTACAAATCCCCGGCAACCCATCGATCCCAGGTGACTTCCCAACCTCAAACCCTGCACGGCTTCCCAAACCTCCTCTCAAAATCTCTGCCCCGCACTCTCTTCCCTCCTCCACACTCAAGAATCTCCCTATGCCCTGCAATAACCCTTGTCTTTCCACCTGATTAACATTCCCTTCCTGTATTGAACACGAAACCATCCTTCCGCTACCCCCATGCCCTCCGTCGTTCTTAAAACCCTCCCTCCTGGTACCCATCCACCCCCTCCACTTTCAAAGACGAAATTAACATCCCTCCTACGTTTCTCAAAATTCCTTAAAACCACCTTTGAAGCCTTATTTCCCATAAAACCTCCTCCATACCACTCCTAACCCGTAGGCATGAAACCGTTCTCTTGTAAATCCGTAACATACCCCTCAATTCCACTACCTCTGCCGTTCTCCTCCCCCCAATCCCCGCCTGACAATCACGTAACAACCCTCCAAATATTTCTGATACCCAAACCTACTCCTGCTATCTTCCCTACCGACCCACCCATAAAACTTCCTAATTTCCTCTTTCCCTCTCCATCCACCATCTGACAATCCCATTTGACACCCCCACCCCTCCCTTCCACACCCCTCCCCACCACTCTTCGAACATCTCAGCCCCCTTCCCTCTTCAATAATCTCGTATTCAATTTCCAACAACTCTTATACACACTCACTGCCCCGTCCCACCCCTTCAAACAACACCCCTATGATCCGAAAACCCACATCGACACATTCCACCCTCCGAACATCCACCGCCCTTGTCACATATATTCTGTCCAGTCGTGCTGCATAATCCTTCCTCACAAAGGTATATTCCACCATTTCTCCCCGTCCCCCCACCACGGCTACCACGCCCACTGCCCCCAACACACCCCGCAACGACCCCAACACACACCCCCCACCCCGTGGCTCGACGTCTCTAATCCGAATCACACAATTCCAATCTCCAGCAATTATAGACACTTGAGGCAAACCTCGGACAGCATACGCCAACTCATTGTTTACAAAATCATCCTTTAGTCTCCTATTGCTTATAGCTGGCATATATACTCCCAGGAAACTCACCTGTACTCCACCCCAATCCCCGTTTACTCTAACTATTCTACCACCCACATCCTCCCAAGACTCTAAAGTGAATGGACATAACTCACTGACTCCTACCAACACCCCCCCTTTAAATGCCCGTGCATCACACGCAAAAATCCTATACCCTTTATTACTAGCTCATTACCCTTCCTATAATTATGCTCTTGACAAAAGAAAACATCAACTTTCCACCTCCGCAAAGTTACCTCCACCCATTTACGTTTCACCTCATTCCTGAGGCCATTCACATTAAATGTTACACACCTGAAGCGTAAGACTGGGGTTTGCCCTTTGGCTTCAGTACTCTCTTTTCCATTATCATATGTCCTTCCCCATCCTTCCCTCCTACCCCTCCCATCCTCCTTTACTTCCCTAGCACCCCAGTACCCTTTGACCTACCTCCTTTCCCCTGCACCACATCTGCCCACACTTTTTCCCAGGCCTTTGTGCAGCTGTCAACAAGTCATCCTCAGACTCCTCCCCGGCCTTTTCCTGGACTCCCTTTCTCCTCAACTAACTCCATTTCCTCTTCCCTATGAACCTCTGCTACTACCACAGATACCTGAACGTTATTCACTTCCCTACACATATCATTCTCAACAACAGCCTCATTTTGATCATTCTTGAAATCACCTCGCTCCAAAACAGAAACTTCTTCCATCGACAAATTATCTCCCTGTATGAACTCTCGTAAGTCCTTCAAAATTCTGCCTCCTCCCCATGCATCCCTGATGATCAGCAACAGACGCCGTACTATGTTCCTCTAATGCCACAGACGACACATTACCCTCGCCTCCCATCTGCCCTTCCACCTGCTCCACCTCCTCGCTCCACGACTGACGCACCATGCCCTCCTGCCCGTCGTCCACACGTTGGTCTTCTGTCAGAATTGTTGAAACCTCCTTGGGTCTCACGTCCCGTCCACACCTCGCCTCACTTCCGTCTTCCTTCGATTACAGTCCGCGCCAGGTGTCCCTGCTGTCCGCATAACTGACAGGTTCGAACCTGCCCAACATATGTAACATACACCTGCGTGCGAAAACCAGTCATTATTACATAAGAAGGGATCTCCTGACGTAACTCATCTTGACGGAATACGTCCCTCCAACATCCCAGCATAGGGCCCTTCGCCCACCTGCCAACAGTTACTGCATGAACAATGCCATATTTCTGCATGGCTTCAGTAATGTCACATTCTCCCGCCTCAAAAGGCACATTCTTCAGCTTCACCCACTTGTAGGTGGCTGACACATCATGGACACATACCTCAAGGCCTGATAACACCACCAACCTCTTGTCCTGAAACGTATCCACGATCCTATGATACGCCGCCGAACACGCAAACTTCACAAACAGCCTCCTCGCTCCATTGAGGGATATCCCGTATATCGGAATGGTCCACTCCCAGCACATCACGCAGAATCGCAGGTAGAACAATATCCGCGTTGGACGGGTACACTGCTCCCTGTAGAATCTCAATTCCAACAGTATTAACCCTCCTCCTGTAGCCCTCCGCCATGACAGTGAAAATAAAATTTCACGATGCGGCCACCAGAGGTCACGACGAGCACCCGCACACAACCAGGGCTGGGCGTTGAATTCTGATCAGCCATGCCTCGAGCCTGGAGACTTCATTCATTCTCTTGTTGAGAACCTTCTCAGAAGCCTTGCTAGTTTGTTGTTATATACAGACAGATTATTATTATTAAATTTACAGAACTTTCTTAGAGGGGTATTATATTCAGAAGAAGCGCTAAACCGGTAAGTGTCATACAGCAAGGCCTGAAAACCTACTTAAATTCACACGAGCAACCAATCTCTCATGGAACCACGCTGTTACTATAATGTTCGTTAGGGTGACTGTCAGTTGCATCATATATATTTTTACTCATAATTCACCCAGTATTGAGGTCATGTTTCCACGATCCTTCTTTTAACCTGGATTGGAGCGCGCCCTGTAGAAGACCCTTATATTGTCACAATTCCAAAAGCCTAACTATTATATTCACCAGGAAGAGCTAAACCCTTTGGGGTCAGACAGCTGGCGAGTATTATCATTATTACATGTATGGAGAAGAGTAAAACGCCTAGTGGATCATATAGCGTCTGGGGAATGAGAAGTTATGAGGTTTGATCCAAGGAAGGGGTTACCTGGATAGGGTTTCGGGGGTCAACGCCCCCGCGGCTCGGTCTGAGACAAGGCCTCGTGGTGAATCAAAGTCTGATCAACCAGGCTGTTACTGCTGGCCGCATGCAAACTGACGTACGAGCCACAGCCCGGCTGGTCAGGTACTGACTTTAGGTGCCTGTCCAGTGCCTTCTTGAAGACAGCCAGGGGTCTATTGGTAATCCCCTTATGTATGCTGGAAGGCAGTTGAACAGTCTTGGGCCCTGAACACTTACTGTGTTGTCTTCCAGTGTACTCGTGGCTCCCTTGCTTTTCACTGGGGAAATGTTGCATCGTCTGCCAAGTCTTTTGCTTTCATAGGGAGTGATTTTCGTGTGCAAGTACATTCGCAGCCCAGCCTTGGTGGTGTGTGGGGCGACTGCTCTGGCACCTGGTGGTACTCCGCATACTGCTGGTTTTCACAAAGATGGCAGACAGGGAGTAAGCGACGTGTCAATACAGTCTGTGTTGAGGTATTGCAGGGGGCCATATATCCCGGCAATGCGGATGTGCTGTTACCAGTGATAATACGTGACACCTATGGAATATCGCATAGTGAATTGTGTGGATTAGCATTGAATGGATCTCCCTGAATCTTCGTGAAATTTCTGGAGAGCAGTATTTTTTACCGTGTGGTTGATAGATACCAAGAGAAGAGGATTGAGGTCAACTCCGGACTAGAAATACGACTTCGGGATGTTTCCAGCTACTATACATGGATACGACTTCATAATGTACCTTTTGAGGCAAGTGAGGCTGATGTCAGGGAGACATTTAGCCAGTACAGAGTTGTTCATGCTGCCTCGGTGGGGCGGTGGGCTAAAGGTATATATACTGGGCTGTTAGAGGGATCTTATTCCCTAAAAATGACCTTAAGGAGCCAAATTCGTCCTCGGTCACCTTGGATGGATTTCGTACGCAAGTCTACGTAACTTACACTGGGCAACAGAAGACTTGTAGGATATGTGCGCCGCTGAGACCCAGTTGTGTTGACATGTTGCAGACGGAGAATGTTGTGGTTGGAGAGGAAATACCGGTAGCTACGGCAGAGATGGATTTGGCTGCTACGGGCAAATGAAGTGAAATAGTGGAAAATGAGGATGGACGGTCCTCACTTTACCTCAGACGACTCAGACATGGCAACAGGGAGTCATGAGGTGGCTTCAGGGCAGGAGGGTGCAGGTTTGGTATTACCTGACCCATTGATTCAAGAATTTCAGGAATTCTTTGCAGGGCTACTACCAGGAGTTACAGATTTGTTCTACAGATGATGTGGAGTCAGGGAATAGCATTGTACCAGAGAATGTTGGCAAGAGTGATGGAATGCCGATAGAATTGGTTCAAGAGGTGCGAGAGGGTGCACAGAGGGGATATAGAGGAGGGTGAGGAGGGAGATGGAGGCCTCGGGTGAGTCCCAGAAGAGGTCGGGTGAAATTTTGATGAGGATTTCCTCACACCGGGTCAAAGAGTCAGTAAAAAGCATGGGTTGATGTAGCAAAGGGAGGTAGGATAGGTGTAAAGGGGAGGGTGTTGGACAAGAAGGGATTAGGTAAGGGAGGGAAGTTTGGCTCTTCGAAGGTGATATCACAGAAGATACAAAAGCATAGAGGTGCAAGGACAATGCTTTACATTGTTAGCAATATAAAGTTTTATTTGTATTGTTAAGTTGTTGGAGGACAAGGTTGTATTGATTTAGGTATTAGCTGAGCCTAGTCTTTTGGGGAGGTGTAAGGGTTAGTGTGGGTTTTAGGTTGTTGGTAGGGGGCTGTAGAATTGTACAGGAGTGTTACATGACATGTATGCTTGTACTTTAAGTTTGTTATGTTTACTTTGTATTTGTGTTCCTATTCGGAATAAATTTATCTGAGTTGGTTGTACAAGCATGTAGTTCTGCACAAAGATTGATAAGGAATGTCATGTTAAAGTTTTGCAGTATGTTGTTAGTTTTGTGAGGTTGCCTAATGTTCAGGTATACCTAGTTTACTACCTAGTTTGGTTCAGGGGCGAGTCAAAGCTCCTGGCCCCCCCCCTTACTGGCCGCTACTGGGCACTCTCCCGCGCCATGAGCATCATACTCTGCTTAAAGTTGTTAGAGCCTGCCCCCACTACACGCTTCCAAAAATTCCACTTCCCCCCAACTCTGTGACTGAAGAAATACTTCCTAACATCTCTGTGATTCATCTGGTCTTCAACTTCCATCTGTGTCCCTTTTTGTTGTGTCCCATCTCTGGAACATTCTGTCTCTGTCCACTTTTTTAATTCCTCTCAGTATCTTTATGTTGTTACATGTCTCCCCATCTCTCCTGCCTCCAGTGTCGTCAGGCGATTTCCCCCCTTAACCCCCCTCGTAGGACATACCCCCTTGTGGGGCTGTCTTGTTCAAACCTTTCACTTTCTCAGCCCCTTACATGCTTGGAGGTGTGGGTTCCAAACTGGTGCTGTACCCAATATCCTAAACACAGTGTACAGGGTCCAACGACTTTTTAAGATGTCGGAAGCTGTTCTTGGGGTTTCTAGGCCCAAAGCTGCAGCAGTTATTTGGTGATGTGCCCAGGAGATGTGTCTGGTGTTATACTCACCCCAAGGTGTTTAACAATGAATGTAAATGGGCCCCGCGTGGGGTCAAACGAAAAGGTAGCGGTGATGTTGAGATGGTTTAATGTAGATGTTCAGGTGTTTAACAATGAATGAAAACCCCTGGAGGGAAACGAAAGTGGGGAGCGGGATGGAGAGGTTAATGTAGATGTTTGTATCTTACAGGAACATAATTTTAGGTATGGGAGACTTTTGTTTGGATGGGTACAAGGGGAGCGGGTAGTGCAGATAGTTTTAAGGGGGTGTTGGGGGGGAAGAATCAAGAGACCAGCCCTTGTAGTTTGTTAGCTTGGGGGAAGGGGGGAAAAGAGTGGGTGTGTGGAGGGGGTAGGGGAGATTTGGGTGGTGTTCAAGGGGGGGTTCACCCGCAATGAATAAAGGAGGCTTAAAGAGGAGTTTGTGGGGATGAGTTGGTCTATTTTTTTTTAGGGGTTCCTGTGATTCCGATAGTAGGGATTGGAAAGGGTTCAGAAAAAGGCGGGAACCGGGGGGAGGGGGGGTGAGTTGGGGCTTTGGGCAGTAGACGAGACGGGCGGGGGGGGGGTTTCAGGTAGAGTTTTTCATGAGGCGAGGGAGCAGCTGAATCATATATACGTCTGAGGCAAAACAGGGGGAATGTAGATTTATAGATGTTGGTTTTTTAATCACCGTGGGGGTTTTGGTCATTCAATGGGAGGGGGTTTCAAAACGTATCCAGGTTATTTAATAATAATAATAATATTTTTATTTTTATGCATGTTTTAAAGGGACACTGTTATTGGTAGTTACAATTTTTAAAAATGTAATGCAAGGGAGAGGG
>WNWK01023984.1:0-30348 GCA_009830355.1 Cherax destructor | reverse complement strand
TTTATCTTTCCTGTTAAAACTTCTTCCCTGTAAATATTTATTCTTCCTCAGAAGCCGAAGAGTGCATGAATACACATTGATTGATCGATCAAATTTGCAAATTGAAATTGTTATATATATAATGTTTATATCTAGATCCATTAACATTCTCTTAAGTACTGTTAACTCAAGAAGTGCGAGAGTAAGATTAATCTTGATCAGTTCCAAGTTATAATGTGTTTGCTATTGTATAGATTCACCCAGTACCACCTGTCTGTTCAGCCTATAGAGTTGTATAGTATGCCGAGACGTCATACGATAACATGGCCGAGCTGTCGTGTCAGTATCATATGTACACTTGTGTAGTGTACCAGCATTCAGCATTCATCCCACCTTTGGTCCCTTTGCGTGTGACGTCACGATACCCGCTGACGTCAGAGGCTCAGCGCATGTGCATAGTCTCAGATAGGCGTACACCCTCACTAGCGACAGACCTATAACTGGACAGACGTGGCTGGACTCTCTCCTACTCATACCGTAAATATACCGTAACCATCCTACAAGGAGTGTCTATGTCTACCTAAATATCTCTCCCAAGACCCACACAACAACTCCCATAGTCTACAAGGTGGTCACTCCCATAGTCTACAAGATGGTCACTCCCATAGTCTACAAGGTGGTCACTCCCATAGTCTACAAGGTGGTCAGTCCCATAGTCTACAAGGTGGTCAGTCCCATAGTCTACAAGGTGGTCAGTCCCATAGTCTACAAGGTGGTCAGTCCCATAGTCTACAAGGTGGTCACTCCCATAGTCTACAAGGTGGTCACTCCCATAGTCTACAAGGTGGTCAGTCCCATAGTCTACAAGGTGGTCAGTCCAGTAGTCTACAAGGTGGTCAGTCTCGTAGTCTGAAGTAATGTATATGCGGCCATACTGCCGCATATACATTAGAGCAGAAGTGAGGTGTATATATGTATGTGTGTGTACATAAATATAGACATGTGCGTTCATGATTGAGCAGAGCTGTGACTGTGTGTGTGTGTGTGTGTGTGTGGATTAAAGTTATAAATAGACAGATAAACAAGGGGGTGAAAACATCAAGCACATCAGAACTGGACAAATATCAAAGGGTAGAGGAAAGCAATGTTCTGGCAGTAGTTGCAGATTAGTCGAACAAATTGCTAAACACGAGTCAGTCAGGCCGATACTTTGATGGTGTATATAGTACATTCTCTCTCTCTCTCTCTCTCTCTCTCTCTCACGTAAAAATCAAGCAGTGTTTCACGCTGCTTATACTAATTAATAATTATATTAATTACCTATGATTGTCTGGCACTGTAGTTACTACAATATTTATTACTTGTTATTGTCTGCTGCTGTAGTTACTACAGCATAAATTACCTGATGCTGTAGTTATTGCAACATTAATTACATTGCTTTAATGTCACTTCAAAATGGTTACCCACTAAAAATATCAAAATTTAATTGAGAAGTTAAAAAAAATCGTGTTTTTGTTCTTTGCGGATATCCGGGACACAGTTTTGTATTCTCCGTGAAGAAGGCTATCGTATTCCCCGCTGTAATGACTGAGATAGAATGTCTTGCGTCATTACGACCCGGAAAGTCTTAAGCTACGACCCAGGATCACTGCGTCACACAACACTGAGTCGTTAAGTCAGATGGCTGGTAGTGACTCCCTCTGGTATAATGTGTGTGTGTAATTTACCTTGTTGAGTTGACGGGGGTGCCACCTTCAACCCAGTAACCCCTTAACCTGGCACGGATATATATATATACGTACTGAGAGGTACAGTAAGATCACAGTAAACAGGTAATATATCAGTGTGAAGAATAACCACTACGAAAAAATAGTGAGAAATCAGGAAAGCGCTTGAAAGTTCACTGTTCTTTCACATTGGTTGTTTAGCATATACAATATACAGAGCTTTTACTTTTATCCTTATTTTAGGGATTTAAGTATACTCATCTGGATGTAAACACTACCACAGCTGGATGTAAACACTACCACAGCTGGATGTAAACACTACCACAGCTGGATGTAAACACTACCACAGCTGGATGTAAACACTACCACAGCTGGATGTAAACACTACCACAGCTGGATATGTGATGCTTAACGCGTTGACACACTACCACACAACTGGATGATTCACATTTGACGTGTTCTCACTGCCACACAACTGGATGATTCACATTTGACGTGTTCTCACTACCACACAACTGGATGATTCACATTTGACGTGTTCTCACTGCCACACAACTGGATGATTCACATTTGACGTGTTCTCACTACCACACAACTGGATGATTCACATTTGACGTGTTCTCACTACCACACAACTGGATGATTCACATTTGACGTGTTCTCACTACCACACAACTGGATGATTCACATTTGACGTGTTCTCACTGCCACACAACTGGATGATTCACATTTGACGTGTTCTCACTACCACACAACTGGATGATTCACATTTGACGTGTTCTCACTGCCACACAACTGGATGATTCACATTTGACGTGTTCTCACTACCACACAACTGGATGATTCACATTTAACAAAGTAACCATCTGTTAAACCCATGTCAGTTCATAAGTTGACAGTTATATTGTTACAAATGGTATATCTATTAGCCTAGACATCTACCAGAGAATTATAAAAGGTCAGCTATTGATATCCTTGTAGCATCTGGCTTGTTCCTGGCTTGTAACAACACACTTGTTGGTATTACTTCTGTAGTTCACTGGAGCAGCAAATTGAGATGTCGGCAACATTTCGCGTCGCACTCATGAAAAATTTGTCTCCAGACTGATTAATAGATCACTGAACACAGTTGTATTGTGACTGTTGTATCTCACATGTCTTTATATTAAGTCTTGCACTGATAATGTCTTACATCCACTTGTGTCTTACACTGTTGTGTGTTACATCCACTTGTGTCTTACACTGTTGTGTGTTACATCCACTTGTGTCTTACACTGTTGTGTGTTACATCCACTTGTGTCTTACACTGTTGTGTTACATCCACTTGTGTCTTACACTGTTGTGTTACATCCACTTGTGTCTTACACTGTTGTGTTACATCCACTTGTGTCTTACACTGTTGTGTTACATTCACTTGTGTCTTACACTGTTGTGTTACATCCACTTGTGTCTTACACTGTTGTGTCTTACATCCACTTGTGTCTTACACTGTTGTGTGTTACATCCACTTGTGTCTTACACTGTTGTGTCTTACATCCACTTGTGTCTTACACTGTTATGTGTTACATCCACTTGTGTCTTACACTGTTGTGTTACATCCACTTGTGTCTTACACTGTTGTGTGTTACATCCACTTGTGCTTACACTGTTGTGTCTTACATCCACTTGTGTTCACTGTTGTGTTACATCCACTTGTGTCTTACACTGTTATGTGTTACATCCACTTGTGTCTTACACTGTTGTGTGTTACATCCACTTGTGTCTTACACTGTTGTGTCTTACATCCACTTGTGTCTTACACTGTTATGTGTTACATCCACTTGTGTCTTACACTGTTGTGTCTTACATCCACTTGTGTCTTACACTGTTGTGTGTTACATCCACTTGTGTCTTACACTGTTGTGTCTTACATCCACTTGTGTCTTACACTGTTGTGTTACATCCACTTGTGTCTTACACTGTTGTGTTACATCCACTTGTGTCTTACACTTGTGTTACATCCACTTGTGTCTTACACTGTTGTGTGTTACATCCACTTGTGTCTTACACTGTTGTGTTACATCCACTTGTGTCTTACACTGTTGTGTGTTACATCCACTTGTGTCTTACACTGTTGTGTTACATCCACTTGTGTCTTACACTTGTGTTACATCCACTTGTGTCTTACACTGTTGTGTGTTACATCCACTTGTGTCTTACACTGTTGTGTGTTACATCCACTTGTGTCTTACACTGTTGTGTTACATCCACTTGTGTCTTACACTGTTGTGTGTTACATCCACTTGTGTCTTACACTGTTGTGTTACATCCACTTGTGTCTTACACTGTTGTGTTACATTCACTTGTGTCTTACACTCTTGTGTTACATTCACTTGTGTCTTACACTGCTTGTGTGTTACATCCACTTGTGTCTTACACTGTTGTGTTACATTCACTTGTGTCTTACACTTGTGTTACATCCACTTGTGTCTTACACTCTTGTGTTACATTCACTTGTGTCTTACACTCTTGTGTTACATTCACTTGTGTCTTACACTCTTGTGTTACATCCACTTGTGTCTTACACTGTTGTGTGTTACATCCACTTGTGTCTTACACTGTTGTGTTACATCCACTTGTGTCTTACACTCTTGTGTTACATCCACTTATGAGGTGTCTTCTTCCATCTACAGTCAACTCTCGTATAAGGCTCCTCAATATAGCGCAATTTTGCGTAAATGCGATTGAAAAGGCAAGTCCAAAATTGAATAGCGCGTGGAAAGGCTTTCATAGGAGACGCTATTCAAAATTTTATGCAATTTTTCAATCGCATATACGAAAAAAACCTCACTGTATAGAATGAAAAGCTTGAGAAGAGATGTGAGCATCAAGGTGTAGCAACATTCGTCCTGGCTTGGCTCTTCTCACCGAGCTAAGTCAGTCAGCTATCAAGACTCACGTAATCGTAATAACACGATTGCAAACAAACCACGGAACGAGCGGGGATCGAACCCATGACAAGTGAGTTTGAAGACATCACTTGCCGTGAGTTCAATCTGCCACTTTTTAGACCATGATTTTAATTTCTCTAAATCCTGCTGTTCATTATTGTCGTCCGCGGAATCTGTTATTCTGCAGCAGTGTGTTAATACTTACCATGCTAGGCTCTCCACCCAGTACCAGACTTCAGTATGATGTTATTGTTGTCAGTGTAGAGCTGTGTAGCCTCTCAGTCTTCCCTCTCAGTCTTCCCTCTCAGTCTTCCCTCTCAGTCTTCCCTCTCAGTCTTCCCTCTCAGTCTTCCCTCTCAGTCTTCCCTCTCAGTCTTCCCTCTCAGTCTTCCCTCTCAGCCTTCCCTCTCAGTCTTCCCTCTCAGTCTTCCCTCTCAGTCTTCCCTCTCAGTCTTCCCTCTCAGTCTTCCTCTCAGCTCTTCCTCTCAGCTCTTCCTCTCAGCCTTCCTCTCAGTCTTCCTCTCAGTCCTCCTCTCAGCCTTCCTCTCAGCCTTCCTCTTCAGTCTTCCTCTCAGTCTTCCTCTCAGCCTTCCCTCTCAGCTTCCTCTCAGTCTTCCTCTCAGCCTTCCCCCTCAGTCTTCCCTCTCAGCTCTTCCCTTCCAGTCTTCCTCTTCAGTCTTCCCTCTCAGCTTCTCCTCTCAGCTCTTCCCTCTCAGTCTTCCTCTCAGTCTTCCTCTCTCTCCTCTAGTCTTCCCTCTCAGCCTTCCCCTTCTCAGTCCTCTCCCTCTCAGTCTTCCCTCTCAGCCTTCCCTCTCAGTCTTCCTCTCAGCCCTTCCCCTCTCAGTCTTCCCTCTCAGCCTTCCTCTCAGTCTTCCTCTCAGCTTCCTCTCAGTCTTCCTCTCAGCCTTCCCTCCAGTCTTCCCTCTCAGTCTTCCTCTCAGTCTTCCCTCTCAGTCTTCCCTCTCAGTCTTCCCTCTCAGTCTTCCCTCTCAGCTCCTTCAGTCTTCCTCTCAGCCTTCCTCTCAGCCTTCCCTCTCAGTTTTCCTCTCAGTCTCCTCTCAGTCTTCCTCCCAGTCTTCCTCTCAGCCTTCCTCTCAGTCTTCCCTCTCATCTTCCCTCTCAGCCTTCCTCTCAGCCTTCCTCTCAGTCTTCCCTCTCCTTCCTCTCAGTCTTCCTCTCAGTCTTCCTCTCAGTCTTCCCTTTCAGCCTTCCTCTCAGTCTTCCTCTCAGCTTCCTCTCAGTCTTCCTCTCAGCCTTCCCTCTCAGTCTTCCCTCTCAGCCTTCCCTCTCAGTCTTCCCTCTCAGTCTTCCCTCTCAGTCTTCCCTCTCAGCCTTCCCTCTCAGCCTTCCCTCTCAGTCTTCCCTCTCAGCCTTCCCTCTCAGCCTTCCCTCTCAGCCTTCCCTCTCAGTCTTCCCTCTCAGCCTTCCCTCTCAGTCTTCCCGGATGCTAAAAATATTTCCTCACATGTCTGTAGTTTTTGTGTTGTATTTGTCAGGCTTCTAGTGTGACTTTATATTAAATGTGGTGTGTGTGTGTGTATTCACCTATTTGTGGTTGCAGGGGTCGAGACTCAGCTCCTGGCCCCGCCTCTTCACTGATCGCTACTAGGTCCTCTCTATCCCTGCTTCATGACCTTTGTCATACCTCGTCTTAAAGGTATGTATGGTTCCTGCCTCCACTACATCACTTGCCAGACTATTCCACTTCCTGACAACTCTGTGACTGAAGAAATACTTCCTAACATCCCTGTGACTCATCTGAGTCTTCAGCTTCCAATTGTGCCCCCTTGTTTCTGTGTCCCATCTCTGGAACATCCTGTCTCTATCCACCTTGTCTATTCCACGCAGTATTTTGTATGTCGTTATCATGTCTCCCCTAACCATCCTGTCCTCCAGTGTTGTCAGGCCGATTTCCCTTAACCTTTCTTCGTAGGACATTTCCCTTAGCTCTGGAAATAACCTTGTTGCAAACCTTTGCACTTTCTCTAATTTCTTGACGTGCTTGACCAGGTGTGGGTTCCAAACTGGTGCTGCATACTCTAGTATGGGCCTGACGTACATGGTGTACAGTGTCTTGTGTGTGTGGGGATGTGTGTGTGTGTGTGTGTCACGTACTGAAGACCTGATCCAGTGTCTTAGTGATTGGTCATCTCATGGTATATGAGACATGCCTCATAGTTTCTCATTACTGTCACTATCATTGTTGTCTCATGTTTCTCATTACTGTCACCATCATTGTTGTCTCATGTTTCTCATTACTGTCACTATCATTGTTGTCTCATGTTTCTCATTACTGTCACTATCATTGTTGTCTCATGTTTCTCATTACTGTCACCATCATTGTTGTCTCATGTTTCTCATTACTGTCACCATCATTGTTGTCTCATGTTTCTCATTAATGTCACCATCATTGTTGTCTCATGTTTCTCATTACCGTCACCACCATCGTTGTCTCATGTTTCTCATTACCGTCACCACCATCGTTGTCTCATGTTTCTCATTACTGTCACCACCATCGTTGTCTCATGTTTCTCATTACTGTCACCACCATCGTTGTCTCATGTTTCTCATTACTGTCACCACCATCGTTGTCTCATGTTTCTCATTACCGTCACCACCATCGTTGTCTCATGTTTCTCATTACCGTCACCACCATCGTTGTCTCATGTTTCTCATTACCGTCACCACCATCGTTGTCACATGTTTCTCATTACCGTCACCACCATCGTTGTCTCATGTTTCTCATTACCGTCACCACCATCGTTGTCTCATGTTTCTCATTACCGTCACCACCATCGTTGTCTCATGTTTCTCATTACCGTCACCACCATCGTTGTCTCATGTTTCTCATTACTGTCACCACCATCGTTGTCTCATGTTTCTCATTACCGTCACCACCATCGTTGTATCATGTTTCTCATTACTGTCACCATCATTGTTGTCTCATGTTTCTCATTACCGTCACCACTATCGTTGTCACATGTTTCTCATTACCGTCACCACCATCGTTGTCTCATGTTTCTCATTACCGTCACCACCATCGTTGTCTCATGTTTCTCATTACTGTCAATATCATTGTTGTCTCATGTTTCTCATTACCGTCACAATAATTGTTGTCTCATGTTTCTCATTACTGTCACCATCATTGTTGTCTCATGTTTCTCATTACTGTCACCATCATTGTTGTCTCATGTTTCTCATTACTGTCACCATCATTGTTGTCTCATGTTTCTCATTACCGTCACCACCATCGTTGTCTCATGTTTCTTATTACTTCCTCAGTCAATCATTTATTTCCTTCTCTGATTGTTCGTGTAACTCCCAGTCCAGCCAATCAGTTGTGTTATGGTTACAATCTCCAATCATCCGTAGTTTAGCTCTGTTCTGATTGTCCTGTGTGTTCTGCATGGTTGTGTCATGTGCAGTGATCTGATGGTGGAGAGGACAGGTAGTTCAAGAAAGTGGTGCATACTCAAGATTATTCCTTCTTGACTATTTGGTCAGTTAGGCTATTGTTGCCAGCTGCCCGCAACCCTGCATGGCTGTTACAACCTGACTGATCTGGCACTTGTGGCAGAGAGTGAGGCTCTCTGTCTGTCTGTCTGTCCCTCTCTCTAAGCTTGTCAGGTGTAATAATCTTCAAAGACTGATAATTCGGAGCCCAGGATACAAGTCTCAGAGGAAAAATGTGGAGAGAGAGAGAGAGAAAGAAAGAAAGAGAGAATCAGGCATCCAGAATATGTAGCGATATTGTAACCTAATTACGTGTGTCGTGGCTGGTGTGGGTGTGTCCTGGGCAGTGGGATGACACCTATGTAACCTAACCCGTGTTTTTGTGTACTGTTAGTTAGTTACTGGTTGTCAAAGGCTCTTTTCAAAAGACACTTGGCCTGTTTTGTGTATGTGTGTCCGTTTGTGAGTGTGTTTGCGTGTATGTGTTTGTGTACTCACCTGTATGTTTTCCCCTATATGTGGCTGCAGGGGTCGATTCACAGCTCCTGGTCCCGCCTCTTCGCTTGTCGCTACTAGGTCCACTCTCTCCCGGCTTCAAGAGCCTTATCGTACCTCTTCTTAAAGCTATGTATGGATCCTGCCCTGAGCCGCTGTTGGTACATAACATCACTGTGGGACTTATCTTATTTCAGCAATTATTATATTTTTTCAACTTCATTATGCACAATTTGTTGTGCAAGGAGCCTCTTGCTGCTCACTTGCTGCAGGTGACATTACTTAGCAGCAAGAGCTTGAGTGACCAGGCTGTCAAGAGGAAGGTCAGGTGCGAGACTGGGTCGCGGGGACGACCATCCAAGCAACAGTCACCTGGTAATTTATCTGCAGGTTATTTATAGGATACTTGAGGGTTATGTGAAGATGGTTTCAAGGGTCACTAGTAAAACCTTCACTCTTGCAATGATGTGAGCTTTATTGACTTAAGTGTATGAACTTTACCTCCAGGACTAGTCTGGTTGCAAACCTCTGGACTTTATTGATAGTCTAGATGGTTTAGTAGGTGTGTGGAAAAGTAAGAACAAATGCAGTATAATGCGATCCTTTATTGTCATTAAAGGTTCGCATTATATTGCATTTGTGTTTATTTTTACATCGTGTCGGTATTTTATACCTTTTATCTCCATTAAATATGTGTGCTTGACGATGGTGCTGCGTACTAGAGGATTAACCTCACATACTTGATATATAAAATCTTACCTTATTTATTTGTTTGGCTTCTTCTAGAGAGCTGTCAAGAGTGGTAGACTTATATATCATTTATATAATAGTGTTTTTATGCGCCTCCAGCAAGAGAATTAGTTTGATATTTGTCCATCTGGTGACCTTCAGGTGTTTTTGTCCAGTGTCTGGAGTTGCTGCACTCTCACTCCTCCTCAAACTATACCCTCCGTCCTCTGACACGCTTACTTACGTCACTAAGTGAACGATCTAAGCGCCGTTTGCACAGAAAGGGAACACTGTATCAACATCCGTGACTCTAGACTATTCAGCGTCTTACCAGATCTCAGATATTGCTGGGATGAGTGTAGAAGTCTTCAAGAGGAAACTGGACAAGTATCTTCAGATGCCAGATCAACCAGACTGTGATGGATATGTGGGCCAGCGGGCCACCAGTAGCAACAGTACCAGACGAGCCTGTCCCAAAGTCGGGCTCCGGGAGTAGAAAAACTCTCGAAAATCATCAAAGGTATATCAAAGGTATACCAGATAAAATTATTTATTTAATATTTAATCTAAGCTTATACATAATTACTTACTCATAAATAAAGTCCATAACATAAGAGAGGAGAAGCGCTGCGACAGTCCTACTGGACCATGTTAGGCACGTCCTTCTCACACGTAATCATTCTCATTCCTGTACTTGTGTTGGAACGGAGCATAAACCACCGTGGCATGTAAACAGTATGAGAATGGTTGGTACTGTATTGTAGGTCTTGCCTTTACCCACCTCCCATCCTCATGCCTCGGAACTCTTTTGGGTTGAAATCTAACAGCAAGTTATTATATCCTAAATGGTTATAATTATGACTATAATTTTTAAAGAAGGTGAACCGATAAGCCATCGGAAGGCCTCGGACAGATGACCAAAAGCTCCAGCTGCGGGTCATCATATGACTAAGACCCGCGTCAGGAAACACTTGTCCTGTTTCCTGACAAACTTTACCTAACCTAACCTAAGGAATTTATTGGAATATTCTTGTAATTTATGGAAATTAAATTTTCATTTTATCTTCTTGATGTTCAACCCTTGTAGCAGTAGGTTGTGTACATGTGTGGGAGTGTACACCCTCTGGTAGGTTGTGTACATGTGTGGGAGTGTACACCATCTGGTAGGTTGTGTACATGTGTGGGAGTGTACACCCTCTGGTAGGTTGTGTACATGTGTGGGAGTGTACACCCTCTGGTAGGTTGTGTACATGTGTGGGAGTGTACACCTCTGGTAGGTTGTGTACATGTGTGGAGTGTACACCCTCTTGTAGGTTGTGTACATGTGGGAGTGTACACCTCTGGTAGGTTGTGTACATGTGTGAGTCTACACCCTCTGGTAGGTTGTGTACATGTGTGGGAGTGTACACCATCTGGTAGGTTGTGTACATGTGTGGGAGTGTACACCTCTGGTAGGTTGTGTACATGTGTGGGAGTGTACACCCTCTGGTAGGTTGTGTACATGTGTGGGAGTGTACACCCTCTGTAGGTTGTGTACATGTGGGAGTGTACACCCTCTGGTAGGTTGTGTACATGTGTGGAGTGTACACCTCTTGTAGGTTGTGTACATGTGGGAGTGTACACCCTCTGGTAGGTTGTGTACATGTGTGGAGTGTACACCTCTGGTAGGTTGTGTACATGTGTGGGAGTGTACACCCTCTGGTAGGTTGTGTACATGTGTGGGAGTGTACACCCTCTGGTAGGTTGTGTACATGTGTGGGAGTGTACACCCTCTGGTAGGTTGTGTACATGTGTGGGAGTGTACACCCTCTTGTAGGTTGTTTACATGTGGGAGTGTACACCCTCTGGTAGGTTGTGTACATGTGTGGGAGTGTACACCCTCTGGTAGGTTGTGTACATGTGTGGGAGTGTACACCCTCTGGTAGGTTGTGTACATGTGTGGGAGTGTACACCCTCTGGTAGGTTGTGTACATGTGTGGGAGTGTACACCCTCTGGTAGGTTGTGTACATGTGTGGGATGTACACCTCTGGTAGGTTGTGTACATGTGTGGGAGTGTACACCCTCTGGTAGGTTGTGTACATGTGTGGGAGTGTACACCCTCTGGTAGGTTGTGCACATGTGTGGGAGTGTACACCATCTGGTAGGTTGTGTACATGTGTGGAGTGTACACCCTCTGGTAGGTTGTGTACATGTGTGGGAGTGTACACCCTCTGGTAGGTTGTGCACATGTGTGGGAGTGTACACCCTCTGGTAGGTTGTGTACATGTGTGGGAGTGTACACCCTCTGGTAGGTTGTGTACATGTGTGGGAGTGTACACCCTCTGGTAGGTTGTGTACATGTGTGGGAGTGTACACCCTCTGGTAGGTTGTGTACATGTGTGGGAGTGTACACCCTCTGGTAGGTTGTGACATGTGTGGGAGTGTACACCCTCTGGTAGGTTGTGTACATGTGGAGTGTACACCCTCTGGTAGGTTGTGTACATGTGTGGGAGTGTACACCCTCTGGTAGGTTGGTACATGTGTGGGAGTGTACACCCTCTGGTAGGTTGTGTACATGTGTGGAGTGTACACCCTCTGTAGGTTGTGTACATGTGTGGGAGTGTACACCCTCTGGTAGGTTGTGTACATGTGTGGGAGTGTACACCCTCTGGTAGGTTGTGTACATGTGTGGGAGTGTACACCATCTGGTAGGTTGTGTACATGTGTGGGAGTGTACACCCTCTGGTAGGTTGTGTACATGTGTGGGAGTGTACACCCTCTGGTAGGTTGTGTACATGTGTGGGAGTGTACACCCTCTGGTAGGTTGTGTACATGTGTGGGAGTGTACACCATCTGGTAGGTTGTGTACATGTGTGGGAGTGTACACCCTCTGGTAGGTTGTGTACATGTGTGGGAGTGTACACCCTCTGGTAGGTTGTGTACATGTGTGGGAGTGTACACCCTCTGGTAGGTTGTGTACATGTGTGGGAGTGACACCTCTGCTGGGTTGTGCTGATGTACACCTCTGGTAGGCTTGTGCATGGTGTGGCTTGACCCTGGCTGGTGGCTTGTCCTGGCTGGTGTACTGCCCTGGTGGTGGCCTGGTGGGGCTTGCCCTGGTTGGTGGTTGACCCTGGTGGTGGCTTGCTGGTGGTGCTGCCTGTGGTGGGAGTCCCTGGCTGGTGGTTGTCCGCTGGTGGGTTGCCCTGCTGGTGGTTTGCCTGGTGAGGTCCCCTGGCTGGTGGTTGCCTGTGGTGGCTTGCCCTGGCTGGTGGCTTGTCCTGTGGAGTTCCCTGGTGGTGCTTGCTTCCTGGTGGTGGCTTTGCCCTGGCTGGTGGCTTGCCCTGGCTGGGAGTGGCTTCTCCCTGGCTGGTGGCTTGCCCTGGCTGGTGGCTTGCCCTGGCTGGTGGCTTGCCCTGGCTGGTGGCTTGCCCTGGCTGGTGGCTTGACCCGGCTGGTGGCTTGCCCTGGCTGGTGGCTTGCCCTGGCTGGTGGCTTGCCCTGGCTGGTGGCTTGCCCTGGCTGGTGGCTTGCCCTGGCTGGTGGCTTGGCCTGGCTGGTGGCTTGTCCTGGCTGGTGGCTTGTCCTGGCTGGTGGCTTGTCCTGGCTGGTGGCTTGCCCTGGCTGGTGGCTTGACCCCGCTGGTGGCTTGCCCTGGCTGGTGGCTTGACCCGGCTGGTGGCTTGCCCTGGCTGGTGGCTTGCCCTGGCTGGTGGTTTGATCCGGCTGGTGACTTGCCCTGACTGGTGACTTGCCCTTGCTGGTGGCTTGCCCTGGCTGGTGGCTTGCCCTGGCTGGTGGCTTGCCCTGGCATGTGGCTTGCCCTGGCTGGTGGCTCGCCCTGGCATGTGGCTTGCCCTGGCTGGTGGCTTGCCCTGGCTGGTGGTTTGCCCTGGCTGGTGGCTTGCCCTGGAATGTGGCTTGCCCTGGCATGTGGCTTGCCCTGGCTGGTGGCTCGCCCTGGCATGTGGCTTGCCCTGGCTGATGACTTGCCCTGGCTGGTGGCTTGCCCTGGCTGGTGGCTTGCCCTGGCATGTGGATTGCCCTGGCTGGTGGCTTGCCCTGGCTGGTGGCTTGCCCTGGCTGGTGGCTTGTCCTAGCTGGTGGCTTGTCCTGGCTGGTGGCTTGTCCTGGCTGGTGGCTTGCCCTGGCTGGTGGCTTGACCCCGCTGGTGGCTTGCCCTGGCTGGTTGCTTGACCCGGCTGGTGGCTTGCCCTGGCTGGTGGCTTGCCCTGGCTGGTGGCTTGATCCGGCTGGTGACTTGCCCTGGCTGGTGGCTTGCCCTTGCTGGTGGCTTGCCCTGGCTGGTGGTTTGCCCTGGCATGTGGCTTGCCCTGGCTGGTGGCTCGCCCTGGCATGTGGCTTGCCCTGGCTGGTGGTTTGCCCTGGCTGGTGACTTGCCCTGGCATGTGGCTTGCCCTGGCTGGTGGCTTGCCCTAGCTGGTGGCTTGCCTTGGCTGGTGACTTGCCCTGGCATTTGGCTTGCCCTGGCTGGTGGTTTGCCCTGGCATGTGGCTTGCCCTGGCATGTGGCTTGCCCTGGCTGGTGGCTCGCCCTGGCATGTGGCTTGCCCTGGCTGATGACTTGTCCTGGCTGGTGGCTTGCCCTGGCATGTGGCTTGCCCTGGCTGGTGGTTTGCCCTGGCATGTGGCTTGCCCTGGCTGATGACTTGCCCTGGCTGGTGGCTTGCCCTGGCTGGTGGCTTGCCCTGGCTGGTGGCTTGCCCTGTCCATGTCTCATTCATATTATCGTGGACGTTGTCTTACCCAGCCTTGAGACTAAGTATGAAATTTGGCTGCAGCACTTCCCGGTGGTTGGGATGGTGAGGCTTGGCCACGTTCCTCTGTTTTACGTGAAGAGAAGCAAGCCAGTTTGCCTCACGCTTATCTTATTAAAATCCTTTACGTGACGTCTCATACTTGATTAGGATATTCAAGTTTAGGGTAAGTCTTTAAGTTGGTATATTCGGTGAGTGAGCCTCTATGCTTGCACTTCTGATATAACTGTAACCATACAGTAGCCGCCTGATACTCAGACCCGTAAAGCCATTACAACATGGCTGATTCGGCCTTGCGGAATCTCTCCTGACATTGTTTTTGTATCTTCTTGTGGAAGGCTGAATTAGTGGTGGACGCGTCTTAATACTCTGTCCCCATGATCATTGCTCTTTCACTGGGTTAATTCTACACTTACTGCAGTAAAGTGGAGTGAGAGATCACTGCAGGGAAGTGTGGCAGTGAGAAACTCAGGGACTCGTCCTTCCAGTATTTTTCAGGTATATTCAAGATGTGGCGTAACTCTAGAACCATTAGTGAAGATATTGTTAAAGAAAATGGGTTATAATCATAACCATGATTTTTAAAGGGATGGTTGACCAAAAGCTCCAGTTGTGGGTCATCATATAACTAAGACCCGCCTCAGGAAACACTTGTCCTGTTTCCTGACAAACCTTACCTAACCTAACCATAAGCACAACTGAAAACAAAATAAGCAACTCTAAAGGCCGTTATTGATGTATTATAATGACTGTTCCATTATAGGTTATTATATATAGTTTATGATGTATAATTATGATTATATTCAGTATAGGTATTAGACCAATAATATATAATCATTAGTGGGAACAATCAGTGTTGTTGAAGACTCGGGAAAGGAACGTTGTGTTTAGCTACGTCACGGTGCCTCGTCATCTGCCAACACATTCTTGATTTTTTTTACCCCTCAGGAGGGAACGCAGTATCTAAGATGCAACTTTAGATAAACAGATACATTTGCAACTTTTAAACATTTATCCAGCCTTCGTTCCCGGGAATTTAACCAGCTTCAACGAGCTCCGGTGAGCAGAATAAACATTCAGACGTTGCAAAAGTGTTTTATAGATAGTGGTGGTGGTGGTGGTGCTATTAACATCAGGTGGTATTGGTAGTTGTGGTAGTGATTTGGGTAGTGTGGTTGCCAGGCTCGGGGTGGTGGATTACACAGGCTGGAGCTGTGCCCAGGGGCTGAGATGCCAGCCAGAGAGCAGACGATTGCTGCATCTTGGCTCAACCAGGATGCTGACTCTCTCTCATCTCCCCTTCCTTTCCTCACCTCCTGTGCCTTCCTCACACCTCTCTCACCTCCTCTTCCCTCATTGTTCCATTACATCTTTCCTCTTATACCAGTGACGCAGCCAGGATTTCAATCTACGAAGAGACTTAAGCCAGGATTTCAATTTTGGGAAGCTGGCTTAAAAAAAATCGTGTTTAAAAAAAAAAATCGTGTTTAAAAAAAAATCGTGTTTAAAAACATGGTTTTCAGGATGTATGTGAAGTTTCTTAACGTATCATTCTTTTTGCAGTTACTGCTCAATATAATACAGTGGAAATAAATAGTTTTTTTTTCATGTGAGGGGGGCTGTAGCCCCCTCTGTTGTGCCATTGTCTTTTACAACCCTACATCGTTCCCCTCTCACACCTTCCTTATTAAAAACACATTATGCAAAACAGTCAGATTTTTTTCCATAGAAAAAAGAGAACAGGTGAAGGACATAGGCCTAATAAAATCATATGCCCATAGTTTATAAAACACGCTAAAGTAGATGTAACAAAGGTCAGGTAAATGACAGGTTGGTGTATAGGAAGTATCAGAACAAGTCACAGTCTGGTATATTATTGTGTTCACAGCTTCGTTCAAGGCAGGAGAGATATAACACCTGAAAATACACAGGTATCATTTACTGCCCACATAATCAATACACCATTTAAAACTTTCACAAAAACACATTTAGTAAAAGAAAGTTAAGATGACATTTCTTAAGTGTGTTTGTGAGTTATTGCAGTCACCTTCTTGTGACTTACCCCATATACAACATATAAACTACTGAGAACCCTATATACAACATATAAACTACTGAGAACCCTATATACAACATATAAACTCCTGAGAACCGTATATGCAACATATAAACTACTGAGAACCGTATATGCAACATATAAACTACTGAGAACCGTATATGCAACATATAAACTACTGAGAACCGTATATGCAACATATAAACTACTGAGAACCGTATATGCAACATATAAACTACTGAGAACCGTATATGCAACATATAAACTACTGAGAACCGTATATGCAACATATAAACTACTGAGAACCGTATATGCAACATATAAACTACTGAGAACCGTATATGCAACATATAAACTACTGAGAACCGCATATGCAACATATAAACTACTGAGAACCGTATATGCAACATATAAACTACTGAGAACGCCCCGAGGTTCTTGTAGAGTACACTAGCGCACGGAGAGGTTCTTGTAGAGTACACTAGCGCACGGAGAGGTTCTTGTAGAGTACACTAGCGCACGGAGAACAGTAAGAATCATGAATAACTAAAGTATAATGAGCACTTGTCAATGCTCAATAATACGCACATGGAGACGGAAACACAGGAGGTTGACTCATCTGTATATTTCGACCACCTTCTGGGATGTCTGCTGAAGAGCATCCCAGAAGGGGTCGAAATATACAGATCAGTGAACTTCTTGTATTTCCGTCTACATGTGCGCTATTATTGAAAGGAAATATAATATATACATGGAAAATACTTGAGGTTCTAGTCCTCAGTCTAACATTATCCTAACAACTTTCTGGAGCTGATGAGAGATACGGGAGGACGTGTAAAATAAATCCAGTATTAAGAAAAAGCGTCGTAGCTTGTATATTAAAAAAAAACATTATATCAACATCCGTTGTACGAGACTCTTCAACCAATTATCAGAAGATATCAGAAATATTGAAGGAAGAAAGGTAGACGTCATCAAGAAGAAACTGTACCAGTTCCTACAGGAAGTGTCGGATCAACCAGGTTGTGGTGGCTGTGCATCCTTGCAGACGACGGGCAACAATAGCCAAGCTGATCAAGCGGTCACTAGGAAAGTCTGGCCTTAGGCCGAACTCAAGCGAAGAAATCTACAAAGCAGTCTCGGCTTTGACAGGTCTACCTTCACTTGAGGCAGCCATGTTGGGCACCAAACTATGGTTTTATCTGTGAGTGGATTGAACACAATTTGTCACCCTTGTGTGTGTGTACTCACCTATTTGTGTTTGCAGGGGTCGAGACTCAGCTCCTGGCCCCGCCTCTTCACTGACCGCAACTAGGTCCTTTCTCTCCCTGCTCCATGAGCTTAATCATACCTCGTCTTAAAACTATGTATGGTTCCTGCCTCCACTACATCACTTGCCAGACTATTCCACTTCCTGACAACTCTATGACTGAAGAAATACTTCCTAACATCCCTTTGACTCATCTGAGTCTTCAACTTCCAATTGTGACCCCTTGTTTCTGTGTCCCATCTCTGGAACATCTTTTCTCTGTCCACCTTATTTATTCCTCGCAGTATTTTGTATGTCGTGTGTGTGTGTGTGTGTGTGTGTGTGTGTGTGTGTGTGTGTGTGTGTGTGTGTGTGTGTGTGTGTGTGTGAGGGGTAACCTGATGGGAGTGCCAGAAGATATCCTGGAATACCCTCTGATCAGTGCCAAGATGAACATGTGAAATAAGGCCATTATTAATGTGAATATATACAATTTTTATATCTTTTCAGATAGTCTTAATTCACCAACACTGAGTTTCTGATATTTGCTGGAAGAAAACCACTGCAGTAAAAACAATAGAATATAAGTATTGATAAATGTTATTGTAAACGATATACTGAATATGGAATATTACACACCTTAGTAACAGACGCCAAGGTATTTAAATTGCCTTATGGAAAAAGTACGTTTATAAACTAGTTAACGTGGGAAAAACGACGCTGTTAGTTTGAACGTCCACTGCTCTATGTTACTTTAAATTAACTAAACTTAGATTAGTGGGAATTAAGTCAACATTCTCGGCCGTCCCTGACAGGTCCGTCTCTAATACAACCTACCCAACATTCTCCACCTGACTCTCCACTCTATACTCATGTACACTTTACCCAAGTCATAAAGTCCACTGTGTGGGCGAAACGTAGTCCATAAAGCATCACATTATATTGCATTTGTGTTTATTTTTCCATTTTAACCTAGCCTAAAAACCTAGCAAAAAACTTAATCGGAGATTCTTATCGATGCAAAGCGGAAGGTTAGACAACCACAGCTGTAGTCACCTGTCAACATTATTTTTTCAACGTTCTTTAAATAATTCAGAAACATTTTTTTTTTATTTTGGCGCGAGATTAATTTTCGCGCTCACATTACGCGATCGCTTGACTCGGCTGAGAGAAAATGTGAAAAATATGACCATCTTGTGGGAAATGTGACGGGGTGGTGCAGTATGTCAGTGGATAAAAAAAAAGTATATACATTTTTTCTTGCGAGGAAGTGAAAAAAATGTGCAGGAAAATTTAAGTACAGTTGGGATCATGGGAACGTTGACGGGGAAAAAGAGAACCAGTGGCGGGGGAAAGAGAAGCAGTGGTGGGGAAGAGAGAAGCAGTGGTGGGGAAGAGAGAAGCAGTGGTGGGGAAGAGAGAAGCAGTGGTGGGGAAGAGAGAAGCAGTGGTGGGGGAAAGAGAAGCAGTGGTGGGGAAGAGAGAAGCAGTGGTGGGGAAGAGAGAAGCAGTGGTGGGGGAAAGAGAAGCAGTGGTGGGGAAGAGAGAAGCAGTGGTGGGGGAAAGAGAAGCAGTGGTGGGGAAGAGAGAAGCAGTGGTGGGGAAGAGAGAAGCAGTGGTGGGGAAGAGAGAAACAGTGTCGGGGAAAAGAGAAGCAGTGGTGGGGAAGAGAGAAACAGTGGTGGGGAAAGTTGGAAAAATGTTGGCAGGAACATAGAATGTTTTGGCGGGAAAATGGAACTTGTTGGCAAGAAAATAGAAGATTTCAGCGGGAGAATTTATGGAGTGCATGGTGGAAAAATATTATGATATACTACAATATAGACAAGTTGATGAATACAATACAGACAAGATATATGTGTGCAACTCTGAGGTATCTTTTTTGTCGTAATAAAGATATTTAAGAGGCGGGTGAGTTTCCCTGTCTGCTAATATGTTTATTTCCCCCCTATAATCTACCTTGTCCATAATTACTATCGCATTTGCTTTGTCTGTTTGGTAAGGTGAAGTCCAGGATCTTTCTTAATTCATGGTATAACTTAACAAATGTTTGAGGACAATTGTGTTGCACAGGTCTTTGCAACACTTTTGTCCTCAAAGATTTGTTAAGTTATACCATGAATTAAGGAAAGATCTTAGACTTCACTTTACGAAACAGACAAAGCAGATGCGATAGTATTTGTGGACAAATAATAAAAAAAGGCACAATACCGTGACTGGAACAATACACAATACGACAACATTTCGGTCCGACTTGGACCATTTACAAAGTCACACTAACAAAAATGAAAGGAGGGAGTATATATAGGTCAGCAGACAGGGACGGGAACTGTCAGAAAGAGAACTGGCCGATCTCTTTCTGACAGACTCAGGGAGCACAAAAGTAGTGTTAGGCTTGCCGTCACCAACAATGCTCTTTTCTGTCATGTCAGAGATCAGTCATCCTGTTGATTGGTCTTCTGCTAAAACTGTCTACCCTATTTCTAACTTTCACAGTCGCCGTCTGGTTGAATCCTCCCTTATACACAACTTTCCCTGTATGAATCTTAGTCCTGGCTTTGTCTCTGTAGGGTTGTGGTCGCTGTAGATGGAGACCACCTGAGAGGACTGGCCCACGTAGACATCAAAATGCTCTAATGCCAGAAGTAGAGCCAGGCCCTCCTTCTCTATAGTAGAGTAGGCCCTCTGGTGTGGCTGGTATTTAGAAGAGAAATAAGCCACAGGCTGCAACCCATCATTCCCAGATTGCAGAAGCACTGCCCCCACCCCAGACTCACAAGCATCAATCTGTAAGGAAAATGGTTTTGAAAAGTCTGGAGACAACAGAATGGGTGCAGTACAAAGTAATCTCTTTGCTTTCGTAAATGCATCTTGAGATTCTGGGGTCCAAATAAAGGGAACTTTGTGACTGGTAAGTGAGGTTAGAGGTGCAACAATATCTGCAAATTTTTTACAGAATCTTCTATAAAACCCTACCATCCCTAGAAAACGTTGAAGGGATTTCCTGTCAGGGGGAACTGGATAATTTTTAATGGCCAGAATTTTTGCAAATTTAGGGGCCACTTTGCCACTACCTACTTCATGGCCCAGAAAATTAATAGTAGATTGGCCAAAGGATGACTTTGATAAATTAACAGTTAAATGAAAACTCTGAAAGGTCTCAAAGAGAGCCTTAAGCCTAAACACATGTTGGTCCCAAGTGTCCGACACAACAACTATGTCATCTAGGTAAGCTGCCGTGCCTTCAAATCCTTTAATAGCCAGATGGATAAGTCTCTGGAATGATGCAGGAGAGTTTTTCATTCCGAAGGGGGTCACTGTATACTGATAATGACCTCCTGGAATTACGAAGGCAGAGATTTCCTTCGCCTTATCTGTTAAAGGTACTTGATAGTAACCTTTAAGGAGGTCCAATTTGGATACAAAAGTAGCCTTACCCACAAAGTCGATTACATCATCCAGACGTGGCAGAGGATAGGCATCTGCAATTGTGACCTCATTCACCTTACGGTAATCTGTGCACATTCGGAACCCTCCATCAGCTTTGTTAACAAGGATGCACGGTGAAGCCCACGGACTAGATGACTCCTCCACTAACCCATGCTCTAACAGAAATTCTACCTCCTGTTGAAGTAGCTTCTGTTTTTCAGGATTAGCTCTGTAAGGGAGAGTTTAATAGGTTTAGAGTTTCCAACATCTACATCATGATATCCTAATGTACATTTTTCGGCACATCCGAAAAATATCAGGATAAGACTGTAGGAGCGCAGTTAAATTAGTTACTTGAGACTTGGTCAAACCCAACATTAAGGTTTAGGGTCCTTGAGGAGGACCGAATTTGGAAGCTTTACATTAATCTCAGAGTGCAAAGAGTCAGGGTCATCAGAGGCAGAGGACAGAGTCATTACTGGAACTTTATCTGGTGTATTAAAAGCTTTAATTTGATTAATGTGGTAAGTTTTGCTTTTTGAGGTCTTGTCAAGGGAAGATACCACATAATTTACATCAGATAATTTACTTACGATTTGCATTGGTCCTGAAATCTAGCTTTCAAGGTGTGGCCAGGTATAGGCTCCTGTACCAACACCTTATCTCCTGGATGGAAGGAGCGAAATTTTGAGTTTCTGTCATACCTCTGTTTCATCGTATTCTGAGCTGCCTTCAAGTTAGCCTTAGCCAACTGACGTGCTACCTGCAACCTTGAAGAAGGGTTGTAGCTGGTTGTGGAGGCGTCTTCTCCCATCCATCCTTCTTTGAGCACACGTAGAGGACCTCGTACATTGTGCCCAAATATCAGCTCAAAAGGACTGTACCCTGTAGACTTTGCACAGTTTCTCTCATTGCGAATAGCAACAGAGGAAGTGATTCATCCCAGTCTGTAGGAAAATGCAAGCAGAATGTTCTCATCATTGTTTTTAACGTCTGATGGAATCTTTCCAAGGCGCCTTGGGATTGAGGATGATAGGCAGTGGATAGGTTATGAACTATTCCTAGCCTAGTTAATGCTTCCTAAATGCTTTGGCAGTGAAGTTAGTACCTTGATCACTTTGAATAGTTTTAGGAATTCCAAAGCAAGAGATAAACTTAGTTAAAGCTTTAAGGATTGCTTTAGTGTTAATACTGCGCATGGGAACTGCCTCTGGATATCTAGTTACTCTATCCATGATTGTGAATAAGTATTGATTTCCAGACTTAGCTTTAGGTAGTGGACCTACACAATCTATTATTAATTCTGAAAAGGGTCTCCATTAACAGGAATGGGATGGAGAGGTGCAGGTTTAATGCGGTGTCCAGGTTTCCTACCTGCTGACATTCTGGGCAACAGCGAATATGATTCTTTACATCTTGCCTTAACTTTGGCCAAAAGAATTCTTTTGTTATTCGGTATTGAGTTTTGGCAATTCCCAAATGGCCTCCTAAAGAAGAATTATGGGCTATATTTAGTATCTGAGACCTAAACTTTCTGGGAACCACTAACTTATCTGTTTGTTGTTTTCCCTCCACCTCCTTACCAGTTTCAGTGCAGACTAAGTAATTATTTTTTAAGAGATATTTGACCGGGTGACCCGAAGTGGATTTACCCATAGCTGCCTCAAAAGCAGAGTTTAGTGAGGAGTCTTTCCATTGTTCCTCCCGAAAGGACAGTCCTCAGGCATGGAAACAGAGACATCTGGCAATCCTGCAACCCTGGAATAGGAAGGCTTGATCTGGGGCTGTTCACTAAATTTACGAGGCTCTGGCCAGTTTTCCTCGCAAAACAAATTGGTTAGTCCGAGATCAGAGTCGTCCAAGGACGAGTTAACATTCTTATCAGACATCACTTTGGATTGTGCCCGAGTTATGGCCAACATCGGGAAGAATTAACCATTATGGGTTCTATACATTTAGTAGACTCAATGTTATTACCCAGTAATAGCATTGCATCCTTCATAGGAAATCCCTCCGAGACACCAACAGTCAAAAACCCAGTGTAGTATTTACTCTGCACATAGATTTGATGTAAATGGACAGAAAATACTGCTCCTCCAAAAGCTTCTAACAGAACTGAGGATTGCAAAGAGGTTTGATCAGAAAGGGATAGTACTCCCTCTCTTATAAGTGAGCAATATGCTCCAGTATCCCTAAAGGTTTTAACTTCCTTTTTCTCTGAATGTTCCTGAAGGGATATGTAACAAGAGCTATAGTAAGGGGCCATCCCCTTCTCTACTTCTTCCTGGGACATATTATTAGGATATTAGAGATTTTCCCAAATGGTTGGGGTTTACTTGGACAATTGGGTCTGATGTGGCCAGGCTTGCCACAGTTATAACATACCATCTCAGCTTTAACTTTGGCACCTCGTTGATTTTGTGGCTTACGCCACTCTGGATACTGCCGCTTCAAATCCCGTTGAGTAGTTTGATGTTGCTCACCAGGTTGACTAGGAGTGAAGTTACGCTGCTCACCAGGTGTTTTAGTTGACTGCTGACGAGATTCACCTTCATCTTGACCTTTATTTCTCCACTCAGGAACTTTTCTTTGACGATCTCTGCTCATACCAGGCTGTTGAGGAAAGAGATAAGACCGCTCGGACAAGGAGCGGTTAGTTTCAAAAGTATCAGCCAACCTGGCTTCTTCCAATGCCGTAGGCAAGGAATGATCTTGCAGAAAGACTCGAACCTCTGGACTAACAGACTCCAGTAGGTTGTCCACCAAGATGAGCTGCTTCAAATTTTCAAAATCAGCGACACCACTTGCCTTGTACCACTTTGTAAAGCCCTGGTCTGCTGTCTGACAAAATCAACAGCAGACTGACCCAACTGCCTTCTGCCAGTTTGAATTCTTTCCTATACTTGGCAGGAATACATTGATAAGCCCCAAGAACAGTGGTTTTCACAATGCGATAGTTTCCAAAATCAGCATTTCCCAGGCTAGAAGTAAATTTTTGTGCTTTACCAAACAACGCAGTATGCACCAGTGACGCCCAATGAACCTCAGGCCACCCTAAAGCTCGAGCCTGGTTTTCAAATGCTTCGAAAAACTGTTCAGGCTCTGCTTCAACAAAACGAGGAACAAACTGTACTGCCCTTTGCAAATTGAAGTCATCTACAGTCTGATGGAATTGTCTCTCTCCTTCTCTCTATCAAACTCCTCCTTAGCAAATGCACGCTGTTCTTTAGTTTGTTCAAGAGTGAGTCTGGCTAGTTCAAGCGCCAGTGAACCAGACTCACCTGTCGATAACCCCACACCTGTGACTTGCTGGTTTTGCTCAGGAGTTCTGTCTCTCCCATTTTGTAGAAACCTCAATGGTGACCTACGATTAACAGCTCCTGTAGAGGGAGAAACACTAGACTGATATGCCATAGTTTCAGTTTGTATTTTACTCCTTATAATATCACGAGCTGAGCAGCAGTAAGGGTACGCTGGTATTCAACACCAATAGAACGAGCGATACGCCAACAACGCTGTAGAGAGAGTTTAGGCAACTTTAGCAGAGTTAACTCAGACACTAACCGTCTGACTCGAATAGGTGGCATTAACCCCCAACTTTAACACGCTATGCACGGTACGAATTGCAGTATACTCATACGATAGCAGAACTGACACATAAGAACATAAGAAAGGAGGAACACTGCAGCAGACCTGTTGGCCCATACTAGGCAGATCCTTCACAATCCGTCCCACTAACAGAATATTTGCTCAACCCAATTTTCAATGCTACCCAAGAAATAAGCTTTGACAATTCTACCCACTCATGCGCGAGTCCCACTCAAATCCAACCCCTCTCACTCATGAATTTATCCAACCTAAATTTGAAACTACCCAAGGTCCTAGCTTCAATAACCCTACTAGGCAGACTGTTCCACTCATCAACTACCCTATTTCCAAACCAATACTTTCCTATATCCTTTCTAAATCTAAACTTATCTAACTTGAATCCATTATTGCGGGTTCTCTCTTGGAGAGATATCCTCAAGACCTTATTTATATCCCCTTTGTTAATACCCATTTTCCACTTGTATACCTCGATCATGTCTCCCTCATTCTACGTCTTACAAGTGAATGTAATTTTAGGGTCTTCAATCTTTCTTCGTAAGGAAGATTTCTAATGCTATGTATTAATTTAGTCATTCTACGCTGAATGTTTTCTAACGAATTTATGTCCATTCTGTAATATGGAGACCAGAACTGAGCTGCGTAATCTAGGTGAGGCCTTACTAATGATGTATAAAGCTGTAATATAACCTCTGACTTCGTTGCTAACACTTCTTGATATAAATCCCAGTAATCTATTTGCCTTATTACGTACGCTTAGGCATTGCTGTCTTGGTTTAAGGTTGCTGCTTACCATCACCCCCAAGTCCTTCTCGCAATCTGTATGGCTAAGTTCTACGTTATTTAACTTATAAGTGCTTGGGTTATGGACACTCCGAGCTTCAGAACCTTGCATTTATCTACATTGAACTGCATCTGCCACTTTTCTGACCACGAATTAAGTTTGTCTAAATCTTCCTGAAGTTCTATGACATCTATGTTTGAATCAATTATCCTACCTATCTTCGTGTCGTCGGCAATTTGCTCATATCACTAGTAATTCCCTCATCAAGGTCATTGATATATATTATAAATAACAATGGGCCTAAGACTGATCCCTGTGGAACACCACTTGTTACAAGTCCCCATTCGGATTTAACCCCATTTATGCACACTCTCTGCTTCCTATTGGTGAGCCATGACTCGATCCATGACAGCACTTTTCCCCCAATGCCATGAGCTGCCACTTTCTTTAACAGTCTCTGGTGCGGTACTCTATCAAAAGCCTTACTAAAGTCTAAATAAACAATATCGAATTCTTTATCGTGATCAACAGCCTCAAAAGCTTTACTGAAGAAGGTTAATAAATTAGATAGGCAGGAACGGCCCCTCGTGAATCCATGCTGGGTATCATTAATCAAATTATGGTTATCTAGATGGCTTCTAATAATATCAGCAAAGCCAATATGCACACACACAATAGCAAGGCTGATACACAATAACAAACCAAATTGCAGAATACTCACAATAGCAGGCTGACCATAGCAAAGCGAATGCAAAAATGAGACACAAAGATTCGTGAAGCGTTGGCAAAGCGTAAGCAATGCCAGATAGCAAGCTATCTAGATACAAGACTAGCTCCTGCGCGAACTTCAACTCTAGGCTCAACTCCTGCTCTAAGTCTCCAAATTCAGCTCCAGGACAGGCTACCCATATTACAACCTCAGGTTCAATGGCCTGTTAACCTGAGTGTAAAGGGAGCTTGGAGCAAAGAAACACAGTAGAAGATGTATTGAAATTGTATTTCTTTCAAAAATCAGCTAGATTAATTCTAAACTTTTATCTTTTCCTTCACCAAGTAATTATGATTATATAAGACTGTTGTCTTTTCCTTCACCAAGTATAACAAAGTGATATTTACACATATGTACACTATATACAAAGGAGTAGTGTTTAGTGCACGCCACAGTTGTCTAGGCTAAGCAGCAGCCAAAAGACAGACAACTTTCCACAACCAGCTCTATACAGGAACCAATGACAAACTGCGAGTGGTAACCACATCACTTTGTCATTGTTAAACTCGCATTTAATTGGCTGAACCGAGTCGTTGATTTGATGATGGGGCCCTCATCACCAAACCCTTGGAAAAATAAACACATAAGCAGTATAATGTGATCCTTTATTGACAACGTTTCGCCCACGCAGGCATCGTCACATACAGATCTCCTGGAAAATGAGCAACATGGAGATATATAGGGTACAGTCAGGTGGAGAATGCTGGGTCAGGTGGAAAGCTGCATATGAGTCTTAAAGAGGTGATAGTTAAAAACATATGTGATTAAAGGACCTGAGTGACATTCTTGAGTTCTAGGTGGGATAGCGTTGAAGAAGTTTCTTGGCAAGGTTCAGCTATGTTGTAGCGTTGTTCTGGTTGAAGTTGTTGGATATACAGATGAATGATGATTCTAGGATTCTTCGTATTGCGTGTTGTCTTCTCTGGCGATGAGTTCTTGCGTTTCTGTAGGAAAAGGTGTGTTTTCGGTGTTGTCAGGCATTTCTTGGTCGCAGATGCCCGTACTGGTGTTCTGAAATGCGGTGTTGTAGGTCTCTGGATGTTTGCCAACGATATTTGTCAGCCATACAGGATTGTGATCCCCTGCCGGGATTGAAGCTTTTCCTGCTGTTACTGGTAATGTCCAATGGTGGTGGATGGATGATCTCGGAATGAGGTCTTAGAAAAATGTTGAAATCTCGTTTGAAATGAGTTGGTGGAAGGACTATGTATCTCTTCAGGTGCTCTCTGGTGTTTGAAGATGTTTATGCCCTCTGCAGTCTCTAATGAAGTGATGAGGATATGAAGTTTGGAAAACTTGTTCATGAGGGAGTTCTTCTTCAGGAACTCACTGCTGCAGATTCTGAGTGCGCGCAGGAAAAAGCTTACATTACACCACGTTTAATTGGTGTCGTGGGTGAGAGTGAAGTGGAGAGATCGTGTTGATTGGTAGGTTTTCGATAGACTTTCAATCCAGTTTACACTAGAAGAAGAAGTCGACAACACTCTTCCTTTCCTTGATGTTCTTCTCTGCAAAGCTGACCATGAACCGTTTCAAAGTCTATCGAAAACCTACCAATCAACACATCTTCTCCACTTACTCTCACCACGACACCAAAATTAAACGTGGTGTAATATAGGCTTTTCCTGCGCACTCAGAATCTGCAGCAGTGAGTTCCTTGAAGAAGAATGTCCTCATTGAACAAGTTTTTCCAACTTCACTATCCTCGCACTTCATTAGAGACTGCAGACGACGGGCATTAAACATCTTCAACACACCCAGAGAAGACACTGCTGAAAGAGATACATAGTCCTTCCCACCAACTCCATTTCCAAAAGTTTCCAACATTTTTCTAAGACCTCATTCGGTATCCACCTCCACATCCACCACCATTAAGGACATTACCAGTAAGCGAGCTTCAATCAATGCAAGGCTTCACAATCCTTAATGGCTGCAGCAAATACGTTGCAACATCAGAACCACAAACGCATTTCAGACCCAGTCGCAGGCAGATCTGACGACTCAAGAAAATGCCTGTGTTCAACACCGAAATTTACACAACCATTTTTCAGAAGAGACTCATCGCCAGAGAAGACAACACGCCAATCCGAAGAATCTAGAATCATCATTCATCTGTATATCCACACTTCACCAGAACAACGCTTCCTACAACATAGCTGAACCAGCAAGAAACTTCTTCACGCTATCCCACCTAGAACTCAAGAATGGTACACGCAGGTCCTAAATCACACTATGTTTTTAACTATCACACTACTTTTAAGACTCATATCAGCTTTCCACCTGACACATTCTCCACAGAAACTGTACCCTATATTCTCCATGTTGCTCATTTTCCAGGTAGATCTGTATGTGACTCGATAAAGCACTGCGTGGCAAACGTTGTCAATAAAGGATCACTTATACTTATGGCTTTTTTCCATTGTGTCTATTTATACCATTTATTTCCACCAAACCCTTAACGATGGTTCGCTGGTTGGAGGGGAGCCTATGTGGGTGTGTTTAACATGCTCCGAATAAAGGTTACATACTCTTTGCATGCAACACCTTCCTCTCATAAGAACATAAGAACATAAGAAAGGAGGAACACTGCAGCAGGCCTGTTGGCCCATACTAGGCAAGTCCTTCACAATCCGTCCCACTAACAGAATATTTGCTCAACCCAATTTTCAATGCTACCCAAGAAATAAGCTTTGACAATTCTACCCACTCATGCGCGAATCCCACTCAAATCCAACCCCTCTCACTCATGAATTTATCCAACCTAAATTTGAAACTACCCAAGGTCCTAGCTTCAATAACCCTACTAGGCAGACTGTTCCACTCATCAACTACCCTATTTCCAAACCAATACTTTCCTATATCCTTTCTAAATCAAACTTATCTGAATCCATTATTCGGGTCTCTCTTGGAGAGATATCCTCAAGACCTTATTTATATCCCCTTTGTTAATACCCATTTTCCACTTGTATACCTCGATCATGTCTCCCCTCATTCTACGTCTTACAAGTGAATGTAATTTTAGGGTCTTCAATCTTTCTTCGTAAGGAAGATTTCTAATGCTATGTATTAATTTAGTCATTCTACGCTGAATGTTTTCTAACGAATTTATGTCCATTCTGTAATATGGAGACCAGAACTGAGCGGTAATCTAGGTGAGGCCTTACTAATGATGTATAAAGCTGTAATATAACCTCTGGACTTCTGTTGCTAAACACTTCTTGATATAAATCCCAGTAATCTATTTGCCTTATTACGTACGCTTAGGCATTGCTGTCTTGGTTTAAGGTTGCTGCTTACCATCACCCCCAAGTCCTTCTCGCAATCTGTATGGCTAAGTTCTACGTTATTTAACTTATAAGTGCTTGGGTTATGGACACTCCCGAGCTTCAGAACCTTGCATTTATCTACATTGAACTGCATCTGCCACTTTTCTGACCACGAATTAAGTTTGTCTAAATCTTCCTGAAGTTCTATGACATCTATGTTTGAATCAATTATCCTACCTATCTTCGTGTCGTCGGCGAATTTGCTCATATCACTAGTAATTCCCTCATTTTACATTGTAAAAATGCTCCAAACTTCAGAACACCCGTGACTTAACCTGATTCTTCTCCCTCTCCCTTTCCTCTCCTTTGGGTCTTTCTTCTGCCTTGGGTGTTTGGTCCATTATTATTTACCCCTCCTGTGTTCTTATTCCTACCCTTTGTGGGCCCCTAACGCCCTTGCTGTGCTCCTCTTTCTAGTATCTGACTCCTACTACTACTACTACTACTATACTATACTACTACCTCCCACCACTACTTTTCCTTTCCTACTACCCTCTTGTCCCGTCCCCTTTCGTTGGCCTTTTATACTCCCTTCCTCCTTTTGTTAGTGTGACTTTGTAAATGGTCCAAGTCGGACCGAAACGTCGTCGTAAGCTCCTCTCTTTTGTTTGGGTTTGTGAATTATGGTCAAGGAGATTATAGTGGGGGAAATAAAAATTAGAAAACAGGGGAACTGACCTGCCCCTTTTTATTAGCATGGGGAAGAGCTAAACCCGTAGGATTTAAGAGCCTGTGTGGGGTGGGGATGGAAGGATTCAGGTCAACAGGGAACTGGATCACGATCCAATTCCCAAGATCGGCCCTCACCAGCGTCAGGGAAACCCCCTTGAGGGGACGGCCCCTTCAGTGTTGCACATGTCTTACTATGTCTTCCTCGTCAAAATAGAAGGTGTTGGGGGAGAATGAAGGTGTTGGCGGGAGAATAGGTGTTGGCGGGAGAATGAAGGTGTTGGGGGAGAAAGGGGGCGGGAGAATAGGTGTTGGGGGAGAAAGGTGTTGGCCCCGGGGAAAGGGTTTTGGGGGGAATAGAAGGTGTTGGGGGAAAAGGGTTTTGGGGGA